>CABFOV010011067.1:0-14538 GCA_902141375.1 Timema poppense
TGTGGAGACAGTTACAACAGTCTGAGAACAGACTACCGTTACTCACACAACTCACCCGGTTGTGGAAACAGTTACAATAGTCGGAGGACAGACTATAGTAGTGGCCCGCAGGGTCTAGTCTATTGTGCAAGGCCCCATGTGGTGTGTTTAGCGTTAGTCGTAAATGATCACTATTTTGTCTAGTATTATTGTCCCCTTTTCAGGGTAGCAGAATAAATATAATATTTATTGCTCAGGCATTACTAATTATGAATTGACTGGCCTTACTATCTGTAACGCCTAGATTCATAGTAGTTCACCTTTTACTATTTGTAAAATAATCGTTTTTCTTCTAGGAACTTATAGGTTTGTGATGTCTAACGCTCTATGAAGCTAATTCAAGCTAGCTAGTTCACGTTCATTACCATCCTTGTAGCTCCTTAAGCTAGGACTAAATGTATGTGGGTTAGTTCTTTATATTTGAAATGATGTGTTGTAGTTGGAAGCCTTGCAGTCAGTAGGCTGGAGTAGAATGTTCTATAATAGATTTGTAATTATATTTGATTACCGCCATTTATCTATATTGACTCAGATTTGCTCCCTTTCATCCTATTTGATGATTTAGTAATTGTCCTGCTTTAAAGAGTTACAAGCTTTCTCATTTACACCTACGACTTATATGTGTGGGTTATAATGTGTACCTGGGTGCTTCACACCTGATGTTCCCTTGTAGAGCTATCTATATTATTGTAACCATTTATATTCTCATGTTTAAACAATGGATGGTTTGAATAATTTCTACATTTAGTCCTATGTACTTCCTTTTGACTTGTATGAATATTAATAAGTCGATTTGTTAAACTTTTAAACTATTATTATACGTTGTTCCTTTTAATCGAGATTTAAAAGTTTATGATTGTTGTAAGACTAACTAAAGCTTAAACGTAGCGTTTGGACCGTGTTTACTAGATAGGCTGTAGTCGTGCATCCTGTTTCAAACCAAGGACCAATGCAACAATCACTGTTTCTTTATTCCAAATCTTGATGATTTAGATATATGGTTCACCTTAGGTCCTTCAATCATGGCTGATAATGTATTTGGCATTAGGCCAATAATGATTGTTATTTTGGTTACCTTACTTTCCATCCGTCCGTCCGTTATTTAAAACAACCAAATCTAGGAAGAAACGTGCCGGGTCACACACGTGGAACGGTGTCTCTCATTGGTAATTTTGGAACTTTTCACTGATAGCATGGCGTTGCTTCACACAATAATCGACCAATATCTGCGTCTCAGTCGAATGGTTTCTGATAAAACGTCCGGTAAACTTTTGTTTTAGTTTTTTTCCTTCCGTCACACTCCTACTTCCCAATTTCAACCAGCCATCAACAACAACAACAAAAAATCGTGTTTATCTCACTTTCCAACACTAACAACAACAACAACAACAACAAAAATCCCTAACACCTCTGATTTGTATCATTAAATATTTAACCAAACAAAGATTGTATGTTTTTATTATTACTATTACCTTTATACACATAATGATAATCGTTGTTATTAGCACCGCGTCTTACTACCCGTTCGGGTTATACGCACTTACGCTAATGTGTAATGGTAGGGTGATTGTGAGATGAAATGAAGGACCTACAGTTTAACGTGGAATCCGAACCACGGTGGAGGCCTGGCATTCCCCACATTCACAAGATGTCTTGTCAGAGGTGAAGGAAGGGTTTGGTAATCAGATAAATCTGTGCCGGGACCGAGGATTGAACCCCGGCCGCCAGCACAGAAGTNTAAATCTTTGCCGGGACCGAGGATCGAACCCCGAACGCCAGCATAGAAGTCTGACACCTTACCTCTAGACCGCCAGGTCACCATATAATGATAATCACAACAAATGATTTCAATGAGCAGAAAAATACCGAAACACTCCGGCAAGCCTGAATGTCTATGGGGTGACACGGCATGTGCTGGGTAGAAGGGGGGAAACCAAAACCCAACAAATAAGCCAGCTCATGTCATCTAAGAAATAAATATTGTATTAACAGCAAGGGCCCAGACCCAATCATGGTGGTCACGTCCAAACGCAGATATCACTGGTCCTTTCAATATAGCCATGTAATGCGACATTTATAGCAGCTTTAGGAGACGAGAAGGACATTGTGACTCAATTTGCAGCTAACCAGATTCAAGAAACTCAAGTCAGAGACGATTACAGAGAATATATAGAGCTTGCCATTACCGTCTTGGGAGGTGTTCCTCCACGTGGATTAGGATTTATATATGATGGGTATCTTCATCATTCCAAATGGATGGCAAAGGCATTATATTCTTTCAAAATATGGATGTTTCGTGGCCAATTCAAACTTACTTAATTGGAAGAAAACAGATTGTATAACATTAGCATTTTTCTTATGCGTGTTTATCTTAGAGCTTAGTTTACAGCTTCTCTTCTTATTTCAACACCCTCTGATAACCTCAGTTTACTGCAGCAGCTTAGTGCTATGTATTGAAAAGGTAAATGCTGCTATCTCTTGAGTTGCCAGCAAGAAATTAAAAGAGGAACACTGGTATTTAATTGAGGAGCTTGTTGGTTTATCAATATTTTTTTAAAATAAAAACGTGTTATAAAAAAGCTATGCTTTGGTCCCTTAATGAAAGGGACGGAGTCGACGAATCTATTAAGCTCATCCAGCTGAATGGACAGATTTCTTGTGATATGAAGTTCGAAGATTTTGTGACAAAAATTCTATTAATAATTTATTTAATTGACTTAATATCTGCGTATAGCCCGAACGGGTAGTAAGACGCAGTGCTAGTAATGAAGACTTAATATCCCAAATATTGATCCCTAAACATGGCATCTCAGATTTGACTACACGCAAGCAAGGTGGACAGTTAAACATCTAAGGATTGATAATGACAAAGCTGGAAGGGGTGTGGCACTTAATCAAAAGTGCAATGCCCTCATAACGAAGAATGAGGACAAAAAATAATTATTTATTCAACTTGTAGAACAACTTAGGTGTCTGTATTCCACTACAGTAAAAAGAAATTAACCTCATATGACTAAAATTACAAAGATATTTGATTTAAGTGATTTATCTGATTTGATAAGTGTTAAAAATGAATATTATTAAAGTGGAAACAATATTCTGTTGTGTTTGATAGGCATAATTAATTTAGATAAGAATGTATGTGAGGAATTTCCCAAAATAATTAATACAGTATTATACGTGCACTAATTTATGTACAATATATGCAATCACAAGTAAAACTTTGAGGGTATTGAGCCAACGCTAAATGTTAATTATATAGGACGTTTTACACACATAATATTTTTATATCTAGGAACACTTTTGGGGGGTCAGAGCATATAAATTGTTAAAAATAAATTCTTAGTATTATTGGGCCACCCATATATATATATATATATATATGTATACATAAATATATATAAATAACAAATTTTAAGGCATATAACCCGAATTGGCGGTAGGAGCAGTGCTAAATAATATATATATTTTAAATATATTCTCAGATTAACAAAATTAGATTTCAACTTAGCTTAGAATAGTTAATAATATTTTATAAATAGTCTATTTAAACTCATTATTATTTATATTAAGATGTTGTGTTTTGATAAGTACTCAAGGGTAAAAGTGAATTAATTTAAGAGAGTATATACGACCATTACTAGAATTCTCGAGCAACAGTTAAATATACATTATACATTATATATCCCTCCATGTAACACCATATAGACATTATAGCTCCCTTCATGTAACACCATATATATATATATATATATATATTATAGATCCCTCCATGTAACACCATATATACATTATATATCCCTCCATGTAACACCATATAGACATTATTTCTCCCTTCATTTAACACCAAGCAGACCTTCAATCTCCCCCTTCGCCCGTCCCCACAGCGTTACATGGCTTGTGGATGACCCCCTGGTGGTTGTTTCCGAAACTAGAATGGTCACTATGTTATGTGAAGTGTTCCTGGTCTTGTTTCTCGAGGTAACCTTACAAATGGTAGGAGGGGTAATCTCTTTATTGTACTGTAACTTGTAACAGGTAATGTCATAAGGAGCTTACAGTTCATACGACCGGCAGGACAAAGGACAAACTTTCGACAAGACTAGGCTTCGTACTGAACCTTTGACATCAAGGAGAAACCTAGATATCACCTGTGACCGGTCATCTAACACACCTCACTCGCTAAACAAGGTCACCAAATCCCTCTCTGGTTACTAACCCGCTCTGGCTTTTTGATGTGATATTCCCTTGTACCTTCACATCAATGAGAGTGCAATTACTTTCAAATAAGTCCATCTTCATTCAGTGTTAGTATAGTGTTTAATTATTATAAATAAAACAAAAAATAATGGCGTGAATTAATACAGAAGGGATTTGTAAAATTATTGCTCTCTTAGAGCAGCCATGTCAAACTCTCAGTTCTATCAATGTACATTTTATCAAAGTTGTAGGATTACACCATTTGGGAAAGCTATAATTAATCCTATCTAATTGCCTCAAAACCAAAACCTTAATAAGAGTGTCTGTTGAAATAAATAAAATATTTTAAAGGAGCTACAAAAATATATGAAAAAGTTGAAGGTAGATATTATTTTCTTAAATAGTGATTTCATTTTTGTAATAAAATGTTACAACATGGAACTATTTTAACATGAAATAATTGAATTATATATATATATAATAATACTCCTAAATTGTTAACTGTAAATATTTTTTTGAAATATCTAACTTTTCAAAATGACCTTTATCCTCTATTTCAGTATATTAATACGCTAATAACAGTAAATATTCCCTAAAAAATTATGTTTAGATTTGGCATAAGTCATAATTGAATATATATAAACAATACCAAAAAACAACAAGCAGGTTGACCCGCTTCAATGGCTGCATGTTCTAACGCGCTACTCTCGGGTTGGACTAGACTGCCAAAGACGGGAATATCAGGGTTCGATCACAGTTGAGGGCACTGAGGGTAGTTTTTCCTAAATAGTTATCCACTCTCCAAACCCACAAATGTGATTGCTCTCTCTCTAAATTGAGCCTTACTAACCCCTTACATATTAGTGTAATTAGTTCATAGGCGCAGCATAACCCTAACGGGTAGTACGCAGAGGCGCTAAAAAAACAAAAAGCATGATGGTTCTACACCATATCTTCACAAACTATGTACTCTGGGCAGCCTCAGAACTACTCGTTCGAACATTTGAATATGATTTAATAAAAACAATAATTTAGAACAGAATGGATAGTTTTATTCTAGATTTTAAAAAATGTGTGTCAGCCCAAATGAAAGTGACCCGCTGGGATAGTCCCAGTATCCTCCTTGTCCACACCCAACCGAATATAGAATTTATTAGCTAAACATTTCCACAACTAATATCCACTATACATAATAATACTATCTCTTCATCAAATGTGTCCTTACTTTAACAAAGTCTTATTAATATTTAATTAATGTTTAGAATGTATTTGTATTTTAGTTTTATGTGATGACCTTGGGGGATATTGCATGGGAAAAATTGTGTTCATAATTCATTTTGAAAGTCTTATACCTTAAGTCCTACTCAACTTGAATACAAACTTTGTATTCTTACAGCCAGGAAAACAATTGCTTGTTCAGTAAGAGGTTAAATCAATTACTAACTCTATTACCAAACACTTTACATAGAATAAACAATTCGTAGACCCTATTAATAGGCAAATGATGGGTGAAATGGGGATTTAATTAAATAAGAGATTAAAAAAGGTTAAATTGGTGACTTTGAATGGAAATTATGCACAAGTTAAAGGTTATGGTTAGCTGAAGTTCCACGTAAATTACGATAAAACTAACTGTATTTCATAAACACGCTTAATGAAGACGTTCATATTATGTTAAGTTTACACTTTTTTATTTTTTATCGCCACGTCTTACTGCCTGTTCAGGTCATTCGCATATGTGATAACTAATTTAATGGGGTAAGGAGGGAGAAGGAAGCCTTTTAGAGGCAATATACCTGGTTTTTGTGGAAGAAGAGTGGGAAACAATAGTTTAGGAAAAACCACCCTCAGTAGACCCAAATAGGATTCGAACCGCTGATCCCCCTGTACTCAACAGGTAAGTCTTACCTCCCTAGAGAAGTCTTAAGGTCCGTAATACTTCCTAGAGGAGTCTCAAGGTCCTTAATACCTCCTAGAGGAGTCTTAAGGTCCGTAACACCCCCTAGATGAGTCTTAAGATCCAGAGTCTTAAGATCCGTAATACTCCCTAGAGGAGTCTTAAGGTCCGTAATACTCCCTAGAGGAGTCTTAAGGTCCGTAACACCTCCTAGAGGAGTCTTAAGATCCGTAATACTCCCTAGAGGAGTCTTCAAGGTCCTTAATATCGGAGTCCCCTTCACCTGATAAACGTCCGGAAATAGCTCACATAGATCATTGTTTACAACAATACCTTATCCCAGTCGGTAGTGTGTCAGCCTACTGAGATGAGGGTCCCAGGTTCGTAAACTGGCATGATCGAGAAAATTATCATATGTGAAATATGGGTGTATATTTTCATATTGATGAATTAAGGTGCGGGGGGTGGGTGTTGTGTCTGTTATATAGAGTTAAGTTAGTTAATAAGTCATGTGCTCATATAATCAGTCGATTTGGAAAATGCCCTTTAAATTCCTCAAATACTTGAAAATAATACATATTATATATTTGAGAACGCAATGGAAATCAACTTGTAAAAGAGTTCATACTTATTTTCATGAGAGGTATCCTAACTAACGGAGCTCGGTTGTGCCAGATGGCCTCGTTTGTGCCAGATGACCTCGATTGTGCCAGATGGCCTCGGTTGTGCCAGATGACCTAGGTTGTTCCAGATGACCTCGGTTGTGCCATATGACCTTGGTTGTACCAGATGGCCTCGGTTGTGCCAGATGACCTCAATTGTGCCAGTTGACCTCGATTGTGCCAGATGACCTTGATTGTGCCAGATGACCTTGATTGTTCCAGATGACCTCAATTGTGCCAGTTGACCTCGATTGTGCCAGATGACCTTGGTTGTACCAGATGGCCTCGGTTGTGCCAGATGACCTTGGTTGTACCAGATGGCCTCGGTTGTAGCCAGATGACCTTGGTTGTGCTAGATGACCTCAATTGTGCCAGTTGACCTCGATTGTGCCAGATGACCTCGATTTTACCAGACGGCCTCGGTTGTGCCAGATGACCTCGATTGTGCCAGATGACCTCAATTGTGCCAGTTGACCTCAATTGTGCCAGTTGACCTCAATTGTGCCAGTTGACCTCAATTGTGCCAGTTGACCTCGATTGTGCCAGATTACCTTGATTGTGCCAGTTGACCTCGATTGTGCCAGATTACCTTGATTGTGCCAGATGACCTTGGTTGTACCAGATGGCCTCGGTTGTGCCAGATGACCTTGGTTGTACCAGATGGCCTCGGTTGTGCCAGATGACCTTGGTTGTACCAGATGGCCTCGGTTGTGCCAGATGACCTTGGTTGTACCAGATGGCCTCGGTTGTGCCAGATTACCTTGATTGTGCCAGATGACCTCGACATGTTACCACGTTCCAAGTGAGCTTGGTCCACACTCGTATCTCAGAGTAGTACAATCACTCAATTCCAAGGGGATGGAAAATTAGCTTCTGATTGAAGATGTCACAGTGAGGGTTGGGAAGAGGGTAAAAATACACCCTTTGGCTGCAAGAGAGAGCACCGAGCTACGGGGGTCACAAAACAAGCGGCGGGGAAACATTTTCCAGTCCTATGCGCAGAGAAAATTGCTTTCTGCGTGCCTACAATCTTAACTCAATTACCGTTGCACTCAACACAATCATTGCTTATTATGCCAAACACTTTGTTCCGTCACAGGTGATCTACTCCACAACTACTCAACGTCATTTGATTACAGCTCGAGGGTTCCATTATCACTTCTACATTGACGTATCACACAACAATGGTAGTAATACACGAGAATATTGGGTTTTTAACTACGTATTACATTTAATATTATAATATTACCATTATTATTATTACTATTATAATCGGTCTCATACTATTGTGGTCAGTGCACCTGGCTACGAGCTTATTAGGCTCGGGTTCAATTCCCAGTTGGTACTTTGGTATGTTCCCCAAAATGTGAATTACCTCAACGGTCCCCAAGGAGTGGTTAGTTAGGCTTAAATTAGATTTAAGTGTTTCCTCTGGTTCACACCTTCATATTTAATATAACCAATATACTCACTATCACCCTCATACTCACTATCACCATCATACTCTCTATCACCATCATACTCTCTATCACCATCATACTCACTATCACCATCATCTCATCTCATCAGGACACGGAAAGGATGTAGGACTAGTACATTCAGGCGTCCCCCGGGAAACGGCTAGTATTCCCACTACTGGGCTACGACTGATGTAGCCCAGACGCACAATATTAAATATATTACTATAATTGTCATCTTGTACCCGACTCCTGACCATCAATGGAGAGCTGGAGGATAGCATCAAATCCACTACTGGTCAATACAAGCGATATTATAATTACTATCCAAATACTTGTCGCATTTTAAAGTAAATGCTATAACAAGAAATGAACCTAACATGTATCTGAGTTGCCGGCACTATAATTAGGCCTATTCAAACATAGCTCGGTAAAGTACAAGTGTTTGTGTGTATGATCGTAAACAAAACATTGTGCTTACTATCAATGCCAGTTATAAATCCATTATTTGCCTCGTTGGATTTCTACTGTTAACACCCAATCTTGAAAAATTGTACAGTCTTGAAGAGATAACAAAATTGATTATTTTTCTGTTCGAGGTGAGAATCAATGTGCTCGAAGAACGGAAGCAACATTCAACCAAATACATCGGGGCGAAAACGTATAACATAGCTATGTTTTGGAACTTGTTTCAAAATTTAAAGAATATGGATATGTCACAAAAATAAGGACTGAGCGTACAGTATTGAATGAATTAACTCAAGTGGACATTTTGGGCACTTTTCTGGCAAATCCCAAAAGTTCAGCGCGGGAAGTGTCTAGAGCTACTGGTGTATCAGTTGGTTCGGTTCTTAAGACACTACAATTAAATAAGTTCCATCCGTATAAAATGCAGGTTCACCATTAGGCAGATGACCCTGATAGGCGAGTACAGTTTTGATAAGAAATGATTGAATTATTAAAAGCGAATCCATTTTTGTTAGAATGCATATGCTTTTCTGACGAGTGCACTTTTTCTTAAGTGGTTTTGTAAATAAACACAACTGTCAACGGTCATTATTGGAGTGATCAAAATTCTCATATTCTTACTGACGGATACACACAATGTCTAGAAAAAATAAATGTTTGGGCAGGATTATTAGGTGACACGGTTATTGGTTCGAAATTTACTGACGGAAATTTGACAGGGGGAAAATACTTGAAAATGGTTGAAGAAGCTATTCATCCTCTCGTGGTGCATTCCCTAGAAAATCAACTAGACAATCATAGAAACATGAAAATTGATGAATATCTTTTACCTTTTGATCCAGATGGAGGCCACCTCCCTACAGCTCATCATACATTACTCGTTCATCAATGGTTACACAACAGATTTGATGGAAAAGAGATTGGCAGAACGGGACCAATTGAGTGGCCCCAGCAAGGTCACCTGATTTAAAGCCCCTACAATTTTTTCATGGGGGCATTTAAAGTCCACTATTTATGGGACTAAACCAGCAAATATCAAAAAGTTAAAAATAGGATTACAATGGCATGTAGAAGTATTACAAATGCAACCCTACGAAAAGTTAGAAGTGAGTTCTCAAATAGATTATATAATTGATTATCTCAAAATAGAGAGCATTTTGAAAACTTCCTTTAAAATTAAGATTAAAAAAGGGGTTTTCTCAATAATTATCTTACAAACACACGTGTGCGAGCACACAAACACTTGCACCTTACCTAGCTATGTTTGAACAGCCTAATTATAGTGCCGCGCCCGGTGCCGGCGACTCACAAACATGTGAGGTTCGTTTTTTCGGGATAGCTTTTACTTTAAGAGCTAAAACCACCATTTTTAAAACGGCACAAAGTGATCTACAGGAACATTTAATAAAAAAAAGTCCACGTTATCTTAACATCGGTGTAGTCAGTCGAACTCATCTTTAAAATATGATGGGAAATATCCGGATTTAAATCCCATCATTGATTGTCAAAAGCAGTTGCTCCTCAAATAACAGTTGAAATTTTGTGTCATTAATATTTCTTGAAGGTGTCGATACACCCCCATCTGACCTCACTTAATAAACTTGGTGTCTCCATGTTTGTTAAAAATATCCTCACCACATACCGACAATATTAATATTGGGTTACAACCATTTCACTTATATTTGTGTTTCATTAGAGGTGTTAGTTGTTGGGATTTGCGAGACAACACAATTACCTAGGCGCTCCGGAACTGGACGTTCATAGGGGTCAAGCCCGTTGGTTTGATTTTGAGGGGCTGGGACTATTTTTATTTTTATTTTTAAAATGAGAGAATATGTTTTTTTACTATTGTTTAGCTTTCATACCTAATCCATGCATAAAGTGAGCAATTGAAAAATAAACTAAACTATAACGTTTACCAAGGTACACCACAGGAGGTTGTCTAAATGTCATATTCACAATGAGATGTTGTGATGATTCTGGATGTAGTATTTTGTGGAACCAGTGTAAGTCTTAATCTATCTTCAGCAAAACTAAACAAACACTGCTGACCGCTGAGAATATTCCATCTAATTGAAAATACCCATGGTACTAGCCGATAATTGAACCCAGTACACTTGAGTTCTTAACCAGGGGCATTGACACTGTATACGAGGCCGGTTGGCAAGAATACCTCGCTCGGGCGACTCGTAGTCGATACTTGGTTGGAGAAAGCCGGCCATTATTTACGTCTGGAGGAATCTTTAGGATGTTGCAACAAACCACGCGAGCTAGAATTCCAGGTAGCGGAGATTTTGGAAGCTGTCGAGCGCTGGAGTGACGCTGGACTGTAGATACTCGAAATAAAGGACGACTGCATGTGTCAGTGTTGTGTGAACGAGTCACCTGAGCTCTTTAAATAGATTCATATATTCAATCATTAAGCACATTTGGATGGTAAAATTATCAGCCTGTGTTTTTATAAAACGCTGATAAAAAAATAGATCACGTGCCTATTAATATATAACATAAAGGGTATAGACCTATTATCAATTTAAATTTAAATAAAGTGGTGAAACAACATTTTTTTTTTTATATTTTATGTATGTTAGTCAAGTTAAAATCACATGTTTACACAGTAAATACCTCAAAAATATGTTTAAAAATTAAAAGCGGATTTTATTTATTTTTTCCGATGTTTGTAAGTTATGTTGGGGAAGGGGGGGAGCTTATGTACAAACTCCAATATTCGAGTGCATTGAGCAGTAATTGACATTGTTGATACCACGCTAGTCTATATAACATTTATATATAAATGATTATTTGAAAATACAAATATTTCAGTAAAAAGAAATTAACGCAATTAAGTCAGTCTGTTAAAATTCTATAACTGAATAAAAATTACAATTTTTAACTATCATGAGCAATTATTTAGTTCGTAATACTATTTACTTTGTTATTTCTAGCACATTTTCTAGTTTATATTTATGATATTAATTATTAGGCTCTTACTAAAGCCATCACGAAATGATTTTAACTCCCCAGATCAATTTTCATGTGTACACAACATTCAACATAGATTAATACTTCCTCAACCTTATTACTACTCAAGAATACGTTGATCAATTAAAGAATACCTTTAGAAAGGAAACGTGATAAATACTTTGATAGTAAACAGTATTTTATCATTATATTTCGGATGTATCACGTGTTAAAAATGCAATAACTTATACAGCAGAAAAAATAAATGCATCAGACAAGAAACGAAGAGAAATTCCCAAATCGTTGCCCCAATGTATTTGCCGTCTCGATTCAAACTATAAATCTTTTCCAATAAAATATTAAGAGCCATTGCTCGTCTGTTCTTTCCACTAAGCCCCTTCAGCTCAAAACTTTGCTTCAGTGGAGGTCATCTTTCTTGCGGCGCATGAATATTTCAGTGTTTGCGAGTTCTTCCAGGACAGATGACATATCATATTTTTTACCAATGTTGAATTCTCACTATGCAAGTGACAAACGTGGAGAATTGGTGAATTTGTGATGCGTTAAAATAAATCAGGATACATTTCCCCAAGGAATTTATTTATAAAACACAAAATTACATGTTTAAAAATCTCAGGTATAAATGAATGTAGTCCTCCTTGATAAGACAATTTAAAACAATTTTCCTAATATTTTAGTTAGCTAAGATGTACGAGGTTAGTTAAAACTGTACTCAATATAGTATGAGCCTTGATAATACCAATGGGCATGTTTGTAAAATAATTAAATTAATATTAATCTCGAGGTTATTCATACTTTTTGTTTTGTGATTTGATATGATATGGTTATATGCCTAAAATGTGTGTCGTAATGTATAGTAACTAACGAGGAAATTTAATTATTATTGTGACATAGTTTTCTTATAAAAGCTGAATCTAAGGTGATAAAATAGGAAATGTTGACGCTGATGTCCACTAACAGCTTCAAGCCTCTCTCTGGGATACATGGCTTTCAATCCCCTCACACATTCATACTAAGAGCACAGGCTCGTTTAATATAGGACACAAATATCACGTAAACAAAACTGACAAATAGAAGTTAAAAATTCTGAATTTAACAAAACTTTACAAATGTAACAAATATAATGGTCGAGCGCAGGAGAGGTTAGTTTTTACTTGACCCCTTGGAATTTTGTTTGTCAAGAAATTTGCTACGCGATAGCTGTTGAACGCGTTGACCGATGTTAACTAAATTTGGCCTGAACATTCTTTTAACCTAGAACAACCATCGTTTGTACAAAGTTAATCAATCTTTCCATCCGTTTTAACAGGGCGGATCCTTAAAAGATTTTTCATTTCATAGCTCATCGCTAGGGATTTGGATTTAAAATTTTAAGCATTTGATTGAGTACTTAGAGCGCAATTTGATTTTAAATGTTGACATTATTTGCGATATAGGCGTCTTAGACCATGCTAATTAAGTTTATTATATATTAATATAGGTTAAGTAATGTACTCTTGAAAAGAGTATTAATAATAATTATTTGTTTCTCTCTGAAATGATCAACTTAATACCCAAAGAGAAATTACAGGAGATAGTTCAAGTATATATCTAAAGAATTATCTTAATATTGTCCTAAAAATAAGAACACAGTAGTTCTTAATAGCATGTACTTAGCATTTTCTAGCACATGTCTTATTACCTGTTCGAGTTATACACATATGCAGTCTACTAATTATGCTAAGGGATGAGGGAGGTTTAATCTACATGAAATGCACCCACATTTCGGTGGAGGGAGAGTGTAAAGTCATTTTGTATAAACCCCTCTCATTACACCCAACCGGGATTTGAAGCCCGATTTTCACGTCAAAGTCAGTATAGTACTTGACGAGTGATGTAGACCACCCGACCATAAAACAGGTAAAAATGAAAGTGTCCATGGATGGTGGTATTGTAGCTATAAACTTACTGTCCGTGTGCTATTAGGGCCCGACCCCCACGTATCTCCCTCGTATGACGGGGTGGTATCGTAGCTAATAAACTTACTGTCCGTGTGCTATTAGGGCCCGACCCCCACGTATCTCCCTCGTATGACGCGGTGGACCGGTATTCTGATCCAATAGCAACTGCTTACAGGGAACTATTGGATGACGCAACTCAACCAACTGTAATGGACGATAATCATGTAACAAAGGGTGTACAAAGCCCATTTATCTAGGGGGGTACCGCAACAATATTGTAGGCCTGCTACTTATTTAGTCAATAAAACTTTTTATAAATGCATATGACTATATTTAATTTAAGGGAGTATGGAACCCTTATATATAACAATATTGTATTCCACTAGTACTAGTCTCTGAATAGTTGAACGAAAGAATATGCAGCTATATATACGTTAGAGATGGATGAACAAGTTGGTGCGCTAGGGTAAAATATTGTTGACAGACAATGTTTGTAAATAATAGGGTAGCAACATGTCCACCTTGAAAACTCATCACGATGAAATATTGAATTAAAATGAGTCAAAATATGTTACCATACTTAAAGTCATATATTGAAAAATGTTACGTAATCTAGAGATCTCTTTAATTGCTCAGTTCATCCCAAATAAGATGGACTCTCAAGGGAAACATTGGATATAAAACGTATCCATAAGTGTTTGATGTAATTAGCCCAGTTGCACAGTAAACTAAAAACCTGGTTTTTTAAATGTCTAGCTTATAGCCTCAGTAAGTTTGCTATGCTCATCCCGAAAGTTGAATTTGTTAAAATGTAAGTAGTGGTTGAATTGACAGTTCCAGGCCACTTTCTCCCATAAGGTTTAACATTGATCCACACCGCACCTCGTGAAGTG
>CABFOV010011068.1:0-14534 GCA_902141375.1 Timema poppense
TCGTGCCTGACGCACGTGTGTGGATAGTATCGTGCCTGACGCACGTGTGTGGACAGTATCGTGCCTGACGCACGTGTGTGGACAGTATCGTGCCTGACGCACGTGTGTGGATAGTATCGTGCCTACCTGTGCCTACCAAGTGAACCTAAGTCAAGAAACAGGGCTACTCTACTGACGCTTAATGACCGCCCCTAGTAAATAAAACATTGCCGTTAAATATACAGCCAACCACTTTTACCAACCTTTCCTTTTCAAAACACTTCTCTGTTCGTGGTGGCGCATTTAAAAAAGAAAAGTAACTCACCCATGTCAGTGGTTGAATTGTTTAAGGTGTCAATCTCGCATTAGATTGGGCTGTCAATGATGGGGAGATCGGGGATCGAATAGCGGTCGGACGTGCCAAGTTTTTTTTCCCTTCCAAAATGGGTTTTTATTTCCCCTCCACGCAAATGCAGGTACCCTTGCTCTAAATTCATCGTTCCTCATCCCTAACCCACTAGTATAATTAGTACATATGTGTTCAACCGTAACGGGTAGTAAGACGCGGAACTAACTTGTATATGACCTTGAAACCACGACAGTTTCAAAACGTCACTGACCAGGGAAAGGAAAATGGCGAATTTGACACTTGGTAGTATTTATGTTGAGCCGGAAAAGTGTATATAAAACTGTGATACATTGACCAGTGGCGTGTTCTGAGACAATTAATAGGTGTGCTGTACTCTAGAAGCTGCAGGAAGGATTCGGGCGGGGTTCCAAGACTCAACCCCCGCTGGCCAGGAAGATAAAGAGATGCTTCCCCTGGAAATATTTAAACACGAGTACCTCTAGTTTAGAACAATGGATCTACACTAATGTTTTGTTGTTTTCCTACTCGCATTCTATCTTGGGAAAGTTCGCCCCTCCCAACTCCCCTCGTCTCTCTTTTCCGACTTATTTCTATCTTTGTTTGAATACCCACCTTTACAGCCTAGTATACTCCATTCACGGCAGGAATTACTCTCTCAAAGGTCTTTTTTCCTACCAATATCCTACTATATAGTATAGTTCTGGTAAGAAAAAAGGCCTTTCGGAAAACAATTCCTACGGTGAACGGACTTTAAATATTCTGACTTGATAAAAGTACACCAGAACTGTGCTCAAAACACCCCAAAACGTGAAACTACCGGTGATTATCATCCACTCAAGTTGTAATGGACACAGCGCAGTGCAGTTCATCGCAACACCTGAATAATCAGAGCACGCTCCTCACTGTGTAAGAGTGGCATTCCCTATTAAGTTGGTTGGCTGTCATTAAAAGTACACACAGGTAGCATTTTCATTTATTTCAGGTATTTAGCGTGCACTTTCTAGGTCGAGGGATTATATCAGAGCACGACTTATAAACTAACTTAAATCTAGAACAGACACAACACCCAGCCCCCCGGCCGTTAATTCAACACCGTTATAAGGGAAATCCAAATCCTACCAATGATTTTTTTTTTTGCCCATGCTGGAAATCAAACCAGGAACCCAGGAAGCTTGTTGTTTATACGATTATTTTACAATTATTATTTGCATTTATGTTATTTTATTCAGCTATACTAGCTTAGTAAATAAAATAATTGTGATACTGATTCTTGAATATTTGTTCGACAGTTGGCACACTGTTTTACTTGCGATAGTTATTCAGCAGGCCCTGGGCTGTAAACACCCTAGTTCATTGGTCAACGTTTGTGGGTAAGGGGCAAGGGGGAGTGTTGCAACCCCATACACATTGGTCAAGGTCATTAGAACTTCTCTAGCGCTGCCTGCTGTATTCAAGCAGCAGGTCCTGAGCTTCATAAGATGGGTAGAAGAACCTTTTGGAAGAATAATCACTTAAAACACAATATTCTTATAATATGAACAAATATTAGTTTACAAATTAATAATAAATAGATACATTATACATGTATATTAATTCACAATTTAAACATTACTATTCACACAGTTTGCACTGACAACATTGAATTTAGGAACTAGTCCGTATAATGATGGGTATGCGGTGCAGGACTAGCATACCCAGAGAATACGCCACTGGTATTGACCCCTCTTATGTTTAAAATAACACAAACATGACCTTGGGAGGTGGGGTAGTGATGGACATTCTTAAGAGACCCCAGGTAATTTTCCTCCACCCGGAATGTCCACCCTGGTGGCGACACACGTCAAACAAATAGTTTCTATCCCAGCCCAGGACTTTGTGTCCTTTGAAACACGCACAGTCCTTTTTTGCTAAGGATGAAGGGAGATATCCTTGTGTCTAGGTCCTAGGTTCGATACTAGTACAGACCCATAGAGCTTATCCTTGTGTCTAGGTCCTAGGTTCGATACATAGTACAGACCCATAGAGCTTATCCTTGTGTCCTTTTCATTTGTCGTGGAGATGCAGAGCCCCGGGAACAAACGGTTATCTTCAAGAATTTTTATTGTTTTGTAATTTCCTTTTTGGAAATTGTTTGTTCAAGAATAGGAGCTGTACTTTTTATATACTCATCTCCCCTATAACTTCAACAGTGGTCAAATATCTATCATTTTGACATTTTTTAATAGAAAACTTCCGGCTGCATAACTAAAAATAAGAAAATATAACACCTAATAAACATCGATACATCATCTTAGAATAGGTGTTGAAAATATGACTTAAACAGTTTCACTGCTTCTCGAGAAAACTGATATTTCCGCAAGACCTATCCGGTAGCTAGTACCATCTACGTTTTCCGTAATCCTTCTGTTCTTGTTGGCGCGGAAGGATACGTTGGTCGGTTGTGAAGCCACGCCACGCCTCCTATACCCACAAAATAGGTTTTAGACATGCACGTGACAAGGCCGAGGGCTGCAATTACCTAAGAGTTCGTAAAGGTTGTCGATAGTCCGCTAATTTTGTATTTTCAAACATATCTTGGTTGGTGTACTCAGTTCAAACTGTAAGATTCCTTAATAGAGCACTGCTTCGACCCTGTTTGTTTACAAATTAACAACTATTTAAATATGGCGAGGCATCTGAATATCTGCAGTGCATTTCAACGCGACTATCAACAAACAGCACCCATCACGGGCCTGGGGACACCTCACCTCATTGTCAAAAGTCAGAAGTTCGGCCACAACTCCAAACTTGTCAATCAGGAGTGATAGCCTCCATCTCCCTGTCAGGAGTGATAACAGCTTCTCGAATCCTACCGTTGTTTCTTTCCTCCTGGTCCGATAAGAGACGAGGATCCTCCCACCGAGGAAAGGAAAGTGCGCTATAAATTAGAAGAATTAGAATTCCCTCCGACATGTTGTACAGTCGGCCGCAGAACTGTGCTCTGTCTCACTCTGGTGGAAAGGCCGTGGAATACCTAGAGACTGTCCAGCAACTGATAATTATATACCTTTTATGTATTTAATAAAACATTGCCCGGCCGTAATATTCAGATCGTATTATAATTTTCTTCATTGAAATAATTTTACATTCTCAAAACACAAAATATCACTATCCAGCAAACTTATGACTTACGTCGTCGTTTGTCGAGTAGTAATTGTTGTGTGTTTGATTCTAAGTGGAGCTTTCAGGAGGCAGATAATTGATTCAGATATTCAAATCGAAAGTATTTTATCACTTATCCGATATATATAAGTAGGATTGTAAGCGTATATACATTTTTTGATGTTTAAGAAATATTAAATGGTTCATTGTTTCGACCCTTTTAAACACAAAGTGAAACCTATGTTCTTTATTTTATTATTAATCGTACGCCAAAGTATGTATATTAATGGCGAGGTACTTTTGTTACTAATGCGTTCATTGTATAGTATTTTGTTGTGGCTGTACTTTGGTCTTTGACACTGGCACAAGGAACTAAATGCAGTAATAGAACAAGTTGATAAGCTGCAAACGTAAAGGAATGCGTGTTGGGGGATCCGACAGCAGGGTAAATAAAATAGTAGCACAAAGCAAAACGAGCCACTAGTAACTACTTTTAGTTAGAAGTAGCTAACATCCGATTATTACAGACTCTTTACTACTTCTCAAAACCATTCGAATGATTCATACGATTATTTTTCAAAGAATCGAATGATTGATCGATTCTTAACATCATTCGATTATGCACATCACTAAAAGGCAGTACTCCGGTATTAAGGCTCTCTGATAATTAAAAGTACACTTCCCCGGTCCAAGATGGCGGATAATTGGTAACGCGAGTGTACGGGTTCAAAGAAACACCGCTCGTAGCGCTGTTAGGCGAGCCTCCTTGTTACTGGTGTCTTTTGAAGATCACTTCCAACAAACAAAGGGAGTGTTGGGTTCCCGCGTGCACCTCGCTGCTTTGTCGCGTCTCCGAGTCTAGACAGCGCTTGTGACCGGCATGGCGGACACTTTTTATAATGACTAATGAATCTCACGTTCTCGAGAAGCAGGACAAGAGGAAGGACATTTTGATTATTTTAATTACAGTAGGAGCCGCTTGGGTGATGGAACGGTCAAGGAACAGATCTGACTATCTCTTTACACTGCGGGCCAAAGATATACCGTGGGACCTCAATGTATCGAAGTTTTGGTGAATCCCCGTGACGTTACATAGACAATGCCGGTGGGGTGGTATTGTCGAGACACACCCCTCTCACCCCTTCCTCTCTCACAATCAGGTTCGGTTTGTTTCTCTCTCTCTCTCTCTCTCTCTCTCTTATCGAGAGTGCGTGTTCGCGATGTCAAGAAGTTCTCTCATTGTTGTGGGAAAGGTTGATTTGTTGATTAACGCGGTCAGTGTAATTAGTGCATTAGTTAGGAAATAGTTATAAATACACTAGCCTACACACTATCATGTATACAAAAGATTGTTTCTACACATTGAAGTTTCTATGTATCGAATTTTTTATGGAGCCACCGACTTCGATATATGGAGGCCCGTCTGCAATTAGTAAGCCCATCAACTTAACGCAGGTCCACACACAATTATTTCCAAATAATTTCGTATAAATTATATTTTTGGTTGGTTTTACTGCATTAAAAAAAGTTTATTTAATCTTACAAAAATGTATTATGAAATATGCACGCATACACATTTTCAAAATATGCATATTTTTATTGATCAAATAAATGCATAATAAAATGCAATCCTGGCCTTTTTATATGAATATTTAAATTTGCATCATTGTCTATTTCACATCTCCACCGGGGGTTTCTCTTTAATCTTCCTCCGGGATGTTGTAAGGGCCACAGTTTCAATTAGTGCGAGCCGCTATTTGAACCACTGTACTGAGATCGGGGCTCAAATCCCGGTTAGGGTACTGAGTGTTTCCTCCCCTCCATAGTTACTTACATTCGGGTACATTTCCTCTAAATTCAACCTTCCTCATCCCTAGCACATCAGCGTGGTTAATACCTAGGCACCCGCCTCGGTGGCGTAGTTGGCTAACGCGCTTGTCGTGTTGAGCTCGACTGCTGAGGACGGGGAGATCGAGGTTCGAATCTCGGTCGGGTGAACCGGGGTAGTTTTTCCTAAATGGTTTTCCACTCTCCCTTCACGCGAATGCGGGTTCACTTCCTCTAATTCAACCTTCCCAATTTCTAATCCATTAGAGTAATTAGTACTTAAAGCGTATAACCCGAACGGGTAGTAAGACGCGGTGCTAAATATTATTAATATTATAATACCTAGACGTACACCACGGCCGGGTAGTAAGACGCTGGTGAGAATGTGACTGACATGTGTGTCACGTGATATGTCAGAGCTTGCGAGGAGGAACACAAAGACAATGACTGGTAGCCAAGGGGAACTGAACCGGGGGGACTGGAATCGAACCTCGGGCGAGCACCGACCCCGCGGCTTTTCACCGCATTATTATAACAACTGAGTGGTGACGACACTAATACTGGACCGTGGGACTACTTTCCGTGCGCGGACCGTGCGAATTAACATGGGTGTGGACGTGTGGAACTGTTATTACTATGACTGGTGGTATATGTGCGATATATAATTGGTACAACCACGACCGGAAATTAACATTCTTATCCGTTGTAAACACACACACACACATATATATATATATGTTGGAGTTTGTTTTGTGTGAATTGTGTATTTATTAGGTATGATAACATGAATATATTACACATGAAGGTCCAGTTCTATTTGTTTTAGAATAATTGTGGACTAAAACGAGGAAATGTAAAAAAAAACACCTATGTTTTTAGAAAAAGGTTATACAAACTATTATTAATTGCATAATTAATATTAATTGTAATTATAATCTACTATGGTTAAATTATAATTATTTTAACAAATTAAAATTATTATTAAGTGTATAGTATGATTGTCATACTTCCCTTTTCATAGGTAGGACCTTACCTGACATCTAGGAAAATTATTGCCTCTCTTTCTCTGTACTTTCATGCATTCATACGTACAGTCACGTGATCTGCAGCTGTCATCTTTCATAGAACGACCGGGACTGTCCCTGTGGCAATGGAACTGTAGTAAACGAAACCTGGGAGCTGTAGCGGGTCTTCTTGGAGCTGAAATATAGGGGGGTCACGTGTTTAAAAGAGTGGTTTCCTCAATATTGAAGGAGTCTGGTATTTAAAAATGGCTGTTCGTGTACATTTAGCGAATAGAAAGATGTGTTTGGAACCAATAGCGATGGAACGTTCGCTTCAGTCAGTTCGAATCAGACTTTTTAATTTTGAAATTGTTTGTTGTGAAGAATGTTGACTTTCAGAAGCCATGCTACCCCTTTCTCTAGCTCTGGGAATAGTTTTTAATTATTATTATTATTATTATTATTATTATTATTATTATTATTAGCACCGCGTCTTACTACCCGTTCGGGTTATACGCACTTACGCTCATGTGTAATGGTAGGGTGATTGTGAGATGAAATGGAGGACCTACAGTTTAACGTGGGATCCGAACCACGGTGGAGGTCTGGCATTCCCCAAGTTTTTAATTGATATACCCATATTTCACATATTGTAAATCAAATATTTATGGGTGACCTGGCGGTCTAGGGGGTAAGGTGTCATACTTCTATGCTGGCGGCCGGGGTTCAATCCTCGGTTCGCGGCACAGATTTATCTGATTACCAAACCCTTCCTTCACCTCTGACAAGACATCTTGTGAATGTGAGGAATGACAGGCCTCCACCGTGGTTCGGATTCCACGTTAAACTGTAGGTCCTCCATTTCATCTCACAATCACCCTACCATTACACATTAGCGTAAGTGCGTATAACCCGAACGGGTAGCAAGACGCGGTGCTTATAGTAATAATAATTTACTAAACAGTTTTCCACCCTTCCCTCATGAATATGCAGGTACTCTTTATCTAAATTTCACCTTCCTAATCCATAGCACATTAACGTAATTAGTACATGGGGGTATAACCGGACGGGTAGTAAGACGTGGTGCTTATAAGGAATAACCGGGGAGACAGGGATACTCCCGGCTCGTCAAACCACTCGTAACATTAGTAACGCTGTTATGTTGTCTGACTTTGTTCCTGTGTCTTCTCCCGGGCTGGTCTTGGTACATTCAGGAGCCACGTAACTCACAGCTCCTCTTATCAGGAGCACTTGGAATGATTCATCGCTAAACGTAGCGTTACAAACCATTAGCTTCATTTTATTATTATTTCACCCCTCGTTGACGTAAACACAGACTAAGGTGCCAGAATCGTTTGGTCTGTTTTGTAGGAAACGGAAGAATCGCTGTTAGAATCCACGACAGGTGTTCTCAGGATTATTTTTTTTCTTTTACGAATCGGTTTTGCCACTTTCTCTTCACTAAAATGTCGGTACATTTCCTTTATATTCTACCTTACTCACCCCCACGCCGTTAGTATAGCTATTCGGGTAGTAAGTTGGGATGAAATAGTATCTTAATCTAATTCAATTTTAAAATAGTTTGGTCTACGCTGGGGCCCTCGTGCGTGGCACGGAAAGTTGAGAGATTGCGGATAGGACTTGAGAGGTATCGGCCAATAAGAAGGCGAGGAGGAACAGCTCCAGCCAGTCAGAGACCAGCATTCACAGCAGGCGGGAAATATCTTCTGTTCATGTGGTAGCCTTTGTTTTAACGTCAGTCACTACGATTGTGTTGTTATGTAACTGAAAATAAAGGGGAAATATTACATTTTGGATTATGTTATTGAGAAACATGTCTACCACAATATTTATAAAAATAATAAAATCAGAACCAAAGAAAGAATCACCTTTGATTTAAGAGTACAGACACTATTTAAATTAGGTTAGTTTATTTTCAAAATATACATTTTACTGAACGACGTTATTCGAAATAAACTTTTAAAAAAAATATGTTTAAATATCTTATTTAGTGTATCAAAGAAATTAATGCAACTTCTAAAAATAAGAACTAAACGCTTTGAGTTAGACTTGAGACTCTACGTTTCATTGTGAAGGGCTGTACTTGTATTATGGCTGTGCGCTACTCGTGAATATAAACATGAAGGGCTGTACTTGTATTATGGCTGTGCGATACCCGTGAATATAAACATGAAGGGCTGTACTTGTATTATGGCTGTGCGCTACCCGTGAATATAAACACTACGTTTCATTGTGAAGGGCTGTACTTGTATTATGGCTGTGCGCTACTCGTGAATATAAACACTACGTTTCATTGTGAAGGGCTGTACTTGTATTATGGCTGTGCGCTACTCGTGAATATAAACATGAAGGGTTGTACTTGTATTATGGCTGTGCGCTACCCGTGAATATAAACATGAAGGGCTGTACTTGTATTATGGCTGTGCGCCACTCGTGAATATAAACGCACCTGTCTCCGTAGGGCATAAGAAGCCCTTTTTTGACCAACGTTAGGCATTCTAGAAATATTATTAATTTGATTCGCTAATTATAAAGTGAATCTAAAAGTATATAAGAAGTTTCACTAATATTTCCTTATGGATGAGGCCTACTTTATAATTTCCTCTTTGTGTTAGATATTAATTATGCAGGCTAAGAATGCAAACACTAATTGCAATATTTTTCCTCCGCCATTTTGGCGACATTAGTTTTAATTTTTCAAGTAACGGGACTCCTATGATAATATTTATTATGACGACAAGCTTCCCAGCTATGTTGATCGTGTATTTGACCCGGTTGATCGGAACACGCCACGAACGAACGGTCTTCTTACAACCAACATACTCCTCGTGTAATTATAAATATGGGGAACGTGTCCTGTATTGGATTGTTCTAGATACATGTGTTGTCACATCACGTGACTTGCAAGCACAAGCGACAACATTGTCACCTCCCGGGACTCACTCTGATTGGTTCTAGTGTCTTCCTACAGCTTTTGGGAAATATTTGAAATTGTTTGTGTGCTGGCACTGTTTTGTCCGGCCCTGAAGTTAGTTATAGTTGTAGTTCTAGTGGTAGTTCTAGTGGTAGTTTTAGTGGTAGTTCTAGTGGTAGTTCTAGTGGTAGTTCTAGTGGTAGTTCTAGGGGTACTTCTAGTGGTAGTTCTAGGGGTAGTTCTGGGGGTAGTTCTAGTGGTAGTTCTAGGGGTACTTCTAGTGGTACTTCTAGGGGTAGTTCTAGTGGTAGTTCTAGGGGTACTTCTAGTGGTAGTTCTAGTGGTAGTTCTGGGGGTAGTTCTAGTGGTAGTTCTAGGGGTAGTTCTAGTGGTAGTTCTAGTGGTAGTTCTAGTGGTAGTTCTAGGGGTACTTCTAGTGGTAGTTCTAGTGGTAGTTCTAGTGGTAGTTCTAGTGGTAGTTCTAGGGGTAGTTCTGGGGGTAGTTCTAGTGGTAGTTCTAGTGGTAGTTCTAGGGGTAGTTCTAGTGGTAATTCTAGGGGTAGTTCTGGGGGTAGTTCTAGTGGTAGTTCTAGTGGTAGTTCTAGTGGTAATTCTAGGGGTAGTTCTAGTGCTAGTTCTAGTGCTAGTGCTAGTTCTAGTGCTAGTTCTAGTGCTAGTTCTAGTGCTAGTTCTAGTGCTAGTTCTAGTGGTAGTTCTAGTGGTAGTTCTAGTGCTAGTTCTAGTGCTAGTTCTAGTGCTAGTTCTAGTGGTAGTTCTAGTGGTAGTTCTAGTGGTAGTTCTAGTGCTAGTTCTAGTGGTAGTTCTGAAGGTAGTTCTGACGATCCTCAGTGAAGTGGGCCTCCGATAAGAAGCTTAGTCTAACTAATTTACGATAACAAAGTGCTAAAAATTAAAATTGTGCAAAATGAACCACCATTCACCCGGCTAAAGGATTATAACGCTTAGCTGAAAAACCCCCCAGTACATCCGGGTGGGGTTTGAGCCCGGGACCTTCAGAATCTCCAACACCTACCCCCTAGCAAAAGGAAAGGTTCGCCTTAAAAGAAACGCTGAAACTTTTTTTTTGTGTGTGTGTCGATGAAGGTATCGACGCTTCCCTCCTATTGCATGCCGGTAAGAAACTGCGTCGAGAAGAGCTATAGAACACTAGAAGTTAGTTACTAAAGTTACCAAAATAATCTTAATATATTCATACGTCAAGTCATGTTATCTGAAGCTGTCACTTTTGATAGATATCATCAATACCTATAAAATAACACAAATAATAAAGTAAAATGCCGGCCGCAAATAAAACCTGGTTGAATGTTCTCTTCTGTTCTTGTATAACAAATCGGGGTATAAATGATATCATCGCAGTTAGTTTAGCTGCACGTTTTAATACGAGGTTATTGAAACCATTTGAATTATTAATACATGATTGTATCTCGAATGGATGTAAGATGTGTTGTATTTAATCTCTGATTAAGTGTAGGAGATGGCTAACAACGAATTAACCTCACCAGATGAATAGAGATCATGTTGTTTCTTTTATACACACCCAAGATTAGAAACTTGTAAACTAATGCACAGCACTAAATTAGAACGGTCTAAGCTCTCACAACTTACAGGCCCACTCAATAATCCGCGCCGTGTTGCTGAGTGACCAAGCCGGGCTCCGGACAGTAGTTGACAGCACGTGGGGACGAGGTGACAGCTCTCATGGGACACCACCTCGGATAATATGGAACATTGGATAATATGGAACATTGGATAGTATGGAACATTGGATAGACCACCTCGGATAATATGGAACATTGGATAGTACGGAACATTGGATAGTACGGAACATGAGATAGTATGGAACATTGGATAGTAACAACCGAGTGACCAAGCCGGGCTCCGGGCAGTAGTTGACAGCACGTGGGGACGAGGAGACAGCTCTCATGGGACACCACCTCGGATAATATGGAACATTGGATAGTACGGAACATTGGATAGTATGGAACATTGGATAGTAACAACCGAGTGAGCAGGCCGAGCTCCGGACAGTAGTTGACAGTACGTGGAGGACGAGGAGACAGCTCTCATAGGACACCACCTCGGATGTGGATCCAGTACTTAGGGGAAACTTATCATCCAGAAAACACTAAAATTGAAACTTTGGCGCTGGTTAAGGTGGGGCTTTAAATCTATCTGTCGAGCGGCTTTCGGGTATCGAGCCCTTTAATTAAATGTTTGCCACAAACAAGTAGAGCTGCAGTTAGTGGAGGAGGTAGCTACCAGGAGAGACTGTATTTACTCTGGTCTTTTAGTCACTGTAGCATTTAGCGAGCAGGGCAGATGTAAGTGGAGGAGGTCGCTACCAGGAGAGACTGTGTTTACTCTGGTCTTTTAGTCACTGTAGCATTTAGCGAGCAGGGCAGCATTAAGTGTAGGAGGTAGCTACCAGGAGAGACGCTCTTCACTGCAAGTCTAAAGAGCAGAGCCAATATTGTATTCGTTTCACTTTCGTATATAAGTACCTCCGTTCTACTTTTTGAGCTCTACTCGCCATTTTCCCAAGGTCTTAGTCTCGTAACTCCAGCCATAAAGTCTCTCTACAATAAAGAACCATTGTTTACGACTTACAGCTCAATAAAACCGAATCCAATACCAGGACAGAACTGTGGGCTACTCTGCCCACACAGCTATCGGCTCTTAATGGAACTCCAACAATTCGTAGAACCATTGCCCAACATCAAGATTTGTAAACTTTAAACGCACCTGTAAAACAGCAAAAATTTAAAACATTTTGTTACTAGGAAAATTCAGGAAAAGTTCACAACGTCAAAAGAATTTGGATATTTTTTCAATAATGTTTTGAAATACCAAGCACAAGAATGTATTATTATTATTAGTTTATTTCGAGCTATTTAGCGTGCAATATATGAACTGACTGATTATATCAGCATACTACAAACTAACCTTATTCTAGAACAAACAAAACACAACACCTAGCCCCCCGGTCGATAGTTAATTCATCACTGTGAAAGAAAACTAATTACCAGCAAACCCGAAAAATAATTAATTAGTTGTGAAATGTTAAAGCTGGTACTTTCAGTTAAGTCGACAAATTCTATCGAACAACCGAATAAATAACGATATTTCCAATAGCTTTGGTTATAAAATATCGGGAAAAGCATATTTTGCTATCAAGAAAATCCGGAAATGTCTGGGAGCTTTCAAAACTTAAAAATGTGTACCGAGCAAATATTTTCAGGAACGGAGAAATAAAAAATCAATGGCTTTGAGCAGCGAGCCTAGCCTTCCGAAACTAAATTAACTGTTCGTCGACCTATCAGCAAAATCTACGGGTTTATTGTCATTTGAATTATTACATTTATTAAGAATACTCTAGAAATATATTATTGAATGATATAAGTTTATTTCGTTGGACTAGAAATGCATTTTTTTTTTCGTGTTGTTCTTTAAATGAAATATCCACCCCGACTGGCGTTCCCCTTGTTCTGCCGGGACCTTGTGCCGTCGCTACCTGGCGGGACTACCCGATTGTATGGGGGGGGGCCCTCAGTAAATCACCCCGAGGAGGCTCAGTGCGGAAATGACGTCAGACACTGCAAGAAAATAAATGTGTGGGGGTTCCCCCCCACAACTATATAACGTTTCCGTTACGACATCGTAAAAATCAAGTTCATGTTTTACAGAGATAAAAAAAGGGGGGTCACATTCTTTGTTCATTAACGATATATGTTTCTTCCGCTAATTAAAAGAGAACTTAATTAAGCTAAAAATAGCTAGAAAGTTCAAGATAGCCAGTTACACAGCGAGAAAAGGGAAAGCAACACATTAGGATATTCTTCCAAAATTTAATTTTTATTTCTTTATAAAAAATATTTCTTCTCTTAGGTTAATCCGTTATATTTTTATACTTGTAGAAAGTACACGCGGACAAGTAATTAGCGAAGTTTGTTTTTTAATAGACTACCAAGCCGATGGTTGCAGCTCAAGAGGAGAGAAGTAATACTACCCATCCACTCTCCTCTCTCACAACTGTTGGGATCGTGAATTGTTTGACCTAGAAAGGGCATTTGTACGTTTTATGTGCCCCGAACCCTAAAAGGGTTCATTTTACAATTACCCTGTCGCTGGGCCTGGACCCAAAACGGTTTTTCTGGATTAAGCTCAAACTTGATATTTAGATTTTATACACCGGGACTTTTTTTTTTATAATTAATATGACTCTAATCTTAAATTTTAAGAGCAGATTGATTACTCAGGACAATTTTTTTCGAAAATTAGAAGTTTCTAAAAAAATTGCCTTTAATTTAAGATCTAATTTAAAATGAGTATCCGGGAATTGTTTCCCCTCCAAATAGGAATATTTTATTTTTAAAAATAAAATAATTTGTAGATATTTTATATACAACAGATTTTTGAAAATATTGTATGAAAAAAGTGTTTGATCAATTTTGTTTGAAACTTAAAACTGTTTATTAGAATTTGTCAGTTTTCTGTGGGAAATTTTACCTGATAGTTTTACTTTCTCTGTGACTGCGTCTCGGGATAAAACTATATATTTAGGGTTTTATAGAGCTCCCCTGAGAATGTTTTGTAGTCATTATCCAACCCTAAAATTAAGGGTAGTTTACTAAAGGGTGAAAAGAGATCTAACAATTTTGATCGGATCTCATCAACTGTTTGAGACACGAAATGGCTCATCATTGCAAAGTTGCGCGACTGTTGGAAATCAAAAGATTTTGTTTTAATTTTATATTTTGAAAGACCAATAGTTTCCGAGAAACAATTTATTATATTTAAAAAATCAAGATCAGGTAAATTAATTGTTATGTGCTTTTATGGAGTGTCTCTGTAACAGTGTCTATTATTTCGTTTCGCAAGTTTTAAGTAAATGTCTCCATCTTTACACAAACGAGCGAGATGTGTTCCAAATTGTTATACACACTCTATATGAGAACGTTTGAGCTATTTTCTCGTAATATTTATTTAAATATATCATTAGTGGATCGAGTCTTACCATCCACTCGGGGATATTCGCGTGGAGGGAGTGTGGGAAATCCTCCAGTGGCACACCCGCCCGGGATTCAAACCCTGACCTCTCATTTCACCTGAATTTAGGTATAATGCTAAAGTGACATATTAGACCACGCGTCCATCGATGTGGGTTATTTGGGGTGCGGATTGACCAACTAATGCAAACAAAAATCTTTGGTTTGAATCCTGGTGGGGTCGGAATTCACTCTCGGCGTGTAATTGGGCT
>CABFOV010011070.1:0-14527 GCA_902141375.1 Timema poppense
TAATGGTAGGGTGATTGTGAGATGAAATGGAGGACCTACAGTTTAACGTGGGATCCGAACCACGGTGGAGGCCTGGCATTGTCAAATTAGTAAAATATTTGTATTGACTAAACCAGGAATTGGCGCTGTGAGGCACTTTTTGAAGCGCAGCCAAAGTGTTGCCTATTTTTATAAAACCGTCCAAATCACCACAAGAATGTGCGGACCAGTGTTTTCAGCCCACGATTCTTAGGGACTTTCACCCATATCAGCCGACTATCAAAACTAACAAACAATGAGTTATTGAATGTACCCCATATCAAGGCACAGTTACCTTATTAATCTTAAGTGCGTTCTCGAAGATGGCTTGGGCGTCCTTATCGACCTCGGTTTCTATCTCTAGAACCGCTGTGGCCCCCATGTCCGAGGGTCCTTCCCGTCCGGCTACCCTCTTGGAACGATAAGAGACCATCACACTTTCTATATCCTCATCATCGCTGTCAGGTGACTTGACGGCTCTCGACTTGGGGCCATCACTCGACTGTAGACAAACAAACACTTCTTCACGCTTGTACACAAATAAACTTTACAACAATGAAGCTCCACTGGTCGCGATATCAGCCACGGAGTTACCCGAGATTATGTGACAGAGTCCTATGCTGAGGATCATCTTCCATACGAGACGAAAATAATAACAAGAGAGCCAAACTTGTACGGATTCAAGACCAACCTTCTGAACCAACGGATTGAGTTTCTTTCTTTTTCTGTCCTTTTTAATGATAGTTGTTTCATCGTCGCTGTTATCTGTAAGACAAGACGACAACATGGATTAACATAACATAGACTAACAGCTTATTCCTCTGAAACACGAGTTTATTCAATAGCAAAAAGAGTATTCTCGAAAACAATTTTGGTGGTTTGCCGAGAAAATTAGGACTCTAAATATAGTGTTTTTAAATACAGAAAATAAATAGTACAAGTACATGAGTATTTAAAACCAATATTTTCGACATTGAAGTTTAAATAGCACAAACATATTTTACTACTTACTAGAGTCAGAACTCCCTCTTTGTTTTCTACTTGCTTGTTTCTTAATGTTTCGTTTCTTAAAAGTCACATCAGAGGTTCCGGTTACTTCAGACTCCATGTTTATTTATTAATCTTAGAACTTGAGCACAGACAGTTATAGAAACAGATTCTCAACACTACGAGGGTTTAGTTGCGGTTCTAATTCCAGCTTGAGTTCTTCAACACTAGGCCTCGCTAATGTCAGTGCTGGGTGATAATAGGGCTGAACATAGTGATTATAGTGTTGAAGAACTATTTTAACCTGGAGGTTGAGTTTCTGGATATACTATTTGTCTGTGACCTTGATCTATAACTAGATGAGCATCTGAAGCTGAAATTTTCGAGCTATCATCTACACACAATTGTGTAGGATGAATAAAACTTAAAGGTATATATTTCTCTCTTACACACTTTCAAGGTGGCAGGGGAGAATCCACAGGGGGAGAGGGCTTTGTGAGCTGAAGCTCCCCAACTGAAGGGCCTCCCCCAGAAAATTAATAATATTACAAAAATATGTTTATAATTATTTACACGAAAAATCGTGAAGTTCCTGTATACAACAAAGAGATTATGTCAGTGTTGAAGGAAATATCAAGAAGATGAGACCTTGTGCTGTAAATTGTAAATATTTGAAAAGTGTAAAACCAAATATCGGAGGGAGGCAGTCCTTGTTAGCACTATATACTGCCAATTAATCAATTATATTTTGTTTAGTTATATTTAATATAAATAAATAATTTTGCGCAGCAAGTAGGACTTTTCAAAGCACTACATTTTTCTGTTGATTTTTAATTTTACTGTAAATTTGCACTCAAATTAAAGCTAGACCTGTGATACCGTGATATTTTCTAGAAATGGTTAAAATCTTTACTCTTTGTACATAACTTTTGAAGTGGGTACATTAACTGAAACTATTATTTTATAGCAATTATGTAAACACTATTTTATCAGGAAGAGGGGAAGGGGCAGTTGATATTATTTATGCCCCCACCCCCACCAACTGCAAATCCTGAGTGTGAAGGAATATGTGTAAACACAGACCTGTCAACCAATGGCGTCCACATTGACAAAGGGTAGGCCGGGGATCCCGTTTTGGTACAAATAAGCTTGAATATTACCAATTGTATCCTTTGATATCATAATTGTTTCCCGGGGCAGAAACCCCAGGACCTCAACTTTTTAGGGGGTATCGCTGATTCTTTATCTTTCTTATCTTCCAACTTTAAAAATAATTTCAAATGTTACAGTAATTGCAATATATAATGGTGCAATATTGAAAATTATTATTATATTTTAAAAAAAAACCAGCCTAAACTCTTGGATGCACCCCTACAAGGCAGTGTGGCATTTTGACACGAGTCACTAATTTGTATGAATATTATGACATACATAAATATATGTGATAGTTAAATTAAATAAATGTATTGATAAAAGGTTTGAACAGCATAACTAAGCTCAAAACTAGTGACTTGTTTCTTTATAGAGGTTGATATAGTCTAATATTATTATACAGGGCTTACCGTGATTTTGGAAGAAAACCTTGTTCAAGTACATGAATCTACCGTATAGTAATATTTTTGTAGGACATAAGACCTCCCAGAAAGAACTTCCTTAATAATTTTTATGTCACTTATCCTATCAAAACTCTACTATAGGTAGGATTATGGTAGCAGACCTACTGAGGTGGAACGCCACGTGCTTCCGATTTTAACCCACAGCTATGTTTACGGTGAGTGGGAAGTATTTTGATTAAGAACATTATTAATTAACCGTTCTATCAGTGTATCCCATATACACAAGAGAGGCTATTTTTATTTTAATAATCTATCTTGTACCAATGTTCCCCGAGCACTCAAAGTATCTCAACACTAGACCCGTGTTCTGTTTCACGAGCGTAGGCCGGGTTTTGGAGTTTGATGGTTAATTTTACCTACGCAGTTGATGTGAAAGTGACTTGTATTTTCCAGTTATTTTTATTGCTAATACTTATAAAAGTGGGAAAATTAATGGGACAGCAACTTTAGTGGTAGTGGCTCCTTTGTGCTAATAGGTAGAAAAGTTGTAACAGGCTAACCAACCCAACCCTGTACTGCCCAAATTTGCTGCACATAATCATTGCTCAAGAATATATATTGTAGGCCTACCCTAATTTATAAACAGGTATATTGATATATACATTTCCATGTGTTACATACCACGTCTCGGATACATCATTAAACAAGAACAGCGCCATCAGAAGTGCTAGCCACCCTCGCCGTTCTGCTAACATTGCACTTGACTGATCTGAGCAACAATAACAACTGACTGCAGTGGGTGACCTGCGTGTCGTTTGGAGACTACGTAGGTTTGGGCCTACGTGACCGTTTCAATGTAGAGGGATGTATACCCCCTTATTTCTTTCCCATGATTCTTTGCGTTCAGCCACTATAAAGCTCCACGGCTTGCTGGGGACTGACACAATTATTCATCACCATTCAAATAGTTGACACTCTTTGACGTCCTTTCTTCAAGTCGACTGTACACAACCAGAGGTCTTGACGATGCTGCCGAGGGATTAACCGGACCAACGAAAGTAACATGACGTCACGTTAATCATTCAAATTCGTGGGGAGTAGGTGACTCTATTGCCGGATTGCCTCAACTTGTGGGTCGTTTCTGCCCGTCTGGCATAGCTCACATTTCTTTCACTTAGATGTGTTATTGCCCTTGTGGAGTCGGGTGCCTCCCGATTTGTTGTTTACATACCCAGTTCATGCGTTTAATGTTCCTGGCTTATACCAATTGGTCGTGTACCAGCTCATGACAAAACAAGGCTTAGAACGCTGAATTGTAACTTACCCTATATAATTAAATCGTTGTATATTTTTGGCCAGTCCGTCTATGACTGGACCCGACAGCCAGCAGTTTGGTACTTTGGTGACCTAACTGTTGATGTTCTAGCCAGCCTCCCTGGCAGTAATTGTCCAACTCTCCTTTCATGGTATTGTTCATGCCTGGTTCACAGCAGGTGCCTTTCGTTCCTGCGTTCGTGTAATTGCTTGTTAGTCATTAGATTCTACTTTTTATTGTTTAGTATTTAGTGCTAGCCTGGCAATAAATATTAAGAGGAGGACTGGAGTTTCTCAATTTAAACCAGAGCTTAACCTGTTATCCAAATTCGTTAGCACTTCTCAGAGTGTATTTGTTATTTAGCAATCTGTGTAGCTAATTACCTTGGTCAAGTCTATAGACCGTTTCAATATATATTGGTTTGTGTTTTGAAGATGCTCTTTGTACTTTCTCTGCCTTTGTCACATTAAACTAATTTGTTAATATGTATTCATATCTTTGCTTTCAAGTGCCTCCTATCATGTCTATTTACCATATTTTAGCAATCGCTGCCTCTGGTGTTAACTAGAGCGACGGCTCAAAGTGAACTCCAAATATCTGGTGGCCGCACTTCAGCAGGAATTGAAGGGTTCTGGTGACAACACCCAGTTAATTACCCACCCTCCCCCCTTCCTCTTTATTAATCAGTGGTCAAGTTTGGGGTTGTTCATCCACCAGTTGTGGCCCCAAAATATCCGAGGCTTGCAGATACAGCTCCACCTACCTATGGGTCTTAATGAGAGGAAATTTCATCTACCGTGAATGAAGATATTTGCGGACCAATTGAAGATAAATTATAAGAAGTTGGAGAACAAAGATGTAGTATTTAAGGTTCCAACAGTAAACATTTATTAGAGGGTAGAGGGTTAATAAGAGGGGTAGGGGGAAAAAACTTTCCAGTTTGTTATGTCTTTCATTACAATTTTTGATCACCTGCTATATAAACATATCTTCTTAACTATAGTATTTCTGTACAATCCAATGTGTTTCTGTAACTCTCTACATATTAACTATTTTACCTATAATTACACGCAAAATCATGTGTACCGCTCCTACACTTGAGTGCCATGGTTCTCTGGGATATAAATTCAAATAAAAAAACATAATTAAATCCATAACTCCACGCCTTCATTGACTGCAGAGCCACATGGTCTATTGTGCTTTAAAATAGATGAACGCACTATTCATCCTAAAGCTAGTATCAGAGTTATGTAGTATAGGACTATAAAAAAATGGTTAATAATTCCCTTTAGCACTAACTTTTTTTTAAATAATTACTATCATCTTATATGAAACTCATCTTCACTTGTGGTAATAACCATACATGCAAGACGAATCAAAGAAGTCCACACCAGGACCAGTACTTTTACTTTTTTTTGTATAAATAGATTGGTTAATTGTTAACTCTAAAGGTATTTAAACTCATTCTCAGTCGATAGAATTATAATGTATATAGTAAGTGAAATAAATGCAATAATTAATTAGATGCTACATGATCTTAACATCAATGTTGGTTGGCTAAGTATAAATAGAGTGATGAGGAGAAAACTAATTAAATTGTTCAAATGGTTTATTTTTAAATTAATAGATTACTAGACCAATTTTGTTCAATATTCTTGATAAATAATCTTTCATTTAAAATAGAGCGGAATGTATATAGTTAGCTATCTATTTTTCTCAATTTGTAATGGGACAATGGTGCCTTCTCTGGCCTCAGCGTGTCTGTGTGTTACTTGTTATATAGATTCTGACAGCTTGACACTCATAGCTCTTACTTGTATGTTGGCTATTCTGGACTTAAAGAAATATTAAACTCTAAACGTCAACTCAATCTAATTGATTGACTATTAAATTCTTGGAAATGTAAATTCTTGTACCTTCATCTAGGGATCCATTGTAATAATTCAAAATGCATGTAAGAGTTTGGTAAAATGTTATATCTTATTTTTGAAGGTATTGGTTTTTAATCGAATGTTAAGCTGGTCCCACAATGGCGAAACAAGCAAATACAGCAAAATTGACCTCGGCAGGTATTCCTTCCACTCTGAGTTCTTTAGCTTCAGATTGGGACCCTATTACTAATATAGATTGGCAGAAAGAAACACCATCACCACAATGTATTCTGAGGATAAAAAGGTAAGTTATATTTCTATATAAACTTTAGCTATGGTTAAACAAAGGATTTTTTTGGATGACGTGAAGGGTTTGTAGACGCCTGTCGGGATCATGATAAACTTAACGCTCATTTAATGTCAAGTAACGCAGATAAACATACCACGTGTTCAAGATTCACACACTGTAATGGCACAGCCGATGTATTTGTTGGCCTACTATGCGAAAACAAATTTTTCCCTAAAGTTGAACTTGTTTGCTTGAACAGTTTTTTGGCTCATTTAAACTCCAGTTACTTATAAATGAAGGCAATTTTGAGCTACAAAATGAAGTGTAAGACGCCACGACGTTAGAACAAACAAACTATCGACGAAAGCCTCCTTGCACTGCTCACAAACACAGTTGTCTGGCAGTATCTCACGGGGTACACTTCCCCTAACATGACATCCAACTGTCACATAGAGTACCGACAATACGTGACCTGTAGATGACATCTGCGGCCTGTCGCCATGACTCGTCAAACCAAACGATAAGCTTGTCATAGTATCCTCTTGTTGGTAATAGACTATTACAACTGAGTGGCTATCACGTGGGCCGAGATTGTAATTCTTTATTTATTTCTACCCTTCCTTCACCTCTGACAAGACATCTTGTGAATGTGGGGAATGCCAGGCCTCCACCGTGGTTCGGATCCCACGTTAAACTGTAGGTCCTCCATTTCATCTCACAATCACCCTACCATTACACATTAGCGTAAGTGCGTATAACCCGAACGGGTAGTAAGACACGGTGATAATAATAATAATAATGATTTATTTCTTTCTCTGTCAAATTACGATAAATTTAATGTTCTTTAGCACTTAGGCCACCGCACAACACCATATTACGTGACATTTCAGGTCCGAGGACAAATCTTTGGTCCCCACTATTTTATATTCATGATTATGGAGAATGTAAACAATTTCTAAAGAGTATTTTATGTACCTTAGCGAGTAGGCCATGTTTTTGTAACGCGCTGAAGTAGGCCTACCACGTGTCAAACTCTGACGGTCGTTCTGAGCAAATTATCCGGCGTCTCGGTCTTGAGGGAGTTCCTGTAAGCCGTGATCTCATGTGAAGCCGTGCTCACCGGATAACACCGTGTCCGCTCTGCCGACAGGAGATCCAGGCTTGGGTTCGAGTACGAACAGCTTCTTTTCCTCAAATTGACATTTCTCTTTATTTGGGGGGCAAAGCCGAGGAGTGAAATAGGTAGGAGCGGTTTTTTCTTCCAATGGAGGGGAAATGGAGATGGAAAGCGCGCGCTTGGCACTTAACACTTGCTGGTTTGAGACATGAGAATCTGTTTGAAACATATTTAAAACAAAATGTTTGTTTCCAGACTCAAATGTTTGGTTGCCAACGACGACCACAAATTTCGTGCCCGGCTATAGAGTCCTCTTTTATAATTTTTTTATTCTCACATGAAAGGTTAGGTTAAGCTCGGTTGGTTTTTTTTAGTGAAAACATTCAATATTCTGCATAAAAACATAACTACCTATGCACCAGAATATTTCCCATGCAGTTGGGATGTGTGACGATCTGCTTCAGGTTATTTTGTTGGAGGGTGTTCATAGTTTTTTAAATGAATATGATAAAACAATAGTTTATAATTTACAAAATTTTGGTTGATTACATAAAAATAACTTAAGTGCTTGGAGACACTTAATGAGAATTAATAAACCGGCTACGTTAACTAACCATTGAGCTGAATTATAAGGTGTCTTGTGTGTCTAACATGAGGAATGTTGCTTTGTTGTGCGCAACGCCACAGAATGTACATTACGTTCCTAATCGTTGATACAGAACACAAATAAAGACTCCTGCCCTCGTCTCATCCTATCCCTCAAACCAGTGTCACTTGTAGGTGTCTAACCAAGACCTGTCATTTCCAGGGACATGATGTCTATCTACAACGAGCCACCCCCCGGCCTGTTTGTGGTCCCGGACGAAAGAGACATGACTGTCATCCATGCCCTCATAACAGGCTCTTTCGACACGCCCTACGAGGGAGGTTTCTTCTACTTGCTGATTCGCTGCCCGCCAGATTACCCCATCCGACCTCCCAGAGTGAAGCTCATGACCACTGGCGCGGGTAGAGTGCGGTTCAACCCCAACTTGTACAAGTGTGGCAAGATTTGTCTCAGCATTCTCGGGTGAGTCCTTGCCACTCTCTCCACCTAGATGCGGGTACATATCTTCCTTCCTCATGTCTTTCTCATTGCTGCTATAAACAGGTAGTAATACGCAATGCACAGAAAAAAGTTATTTCAAACATAATTCTTAATAAAAAGATAATAAGTGTGTTTAGATTTTTTGTTAAACTTTCTTTGTTAATTGAACAAGTTTGTGTAACCACCTTTTGTTTTGGTATTATTGTTAATGAGAGGTACTACCCTTGTCGCAGGACATGGACTGGGCCATCGTGGAGTCCTGCGCAAAGTCTATCAAGTGTCCTTATCTCCATACAAAGTCTCCTCAACGAGAAACCTTACCACAACGAACCAGGTTTCGAAAGGGTACGTAACATTAGCTATTAGTGTGTGACGTGACCAGTGTCATAGTGTGTGACGTGACCAGTGTCATAGTGTGTGGCGTGACCAGTATCATAGTGTGTGGCGTGACCAGTATCATAGTGTGTGACGTGACCAGTATCATAGTGTGTGACGTGACCAGTATCATAGTGTGTGACGTGACCAGTATCAGAGTGTGACGTGACCAGTATCATAGTGTGTGACGTGACCAGTGTCATAGTGTGTGACGTGACCAGTATCATAGTGTGTGACGTGACCAGTATAATAGTGTGTGACGTGACCAGTATCATAGTGTGTGACGTGACCAGTATCATAGTGTGTGACGTGACCAGTGTCCAACTATGATACTACCTCTCATTTCTTAGTAGTTTGGTTTAATTACTATTATAGTTTATATGTAATTGTTAAGTTGGCTTGTTACAATTGTTATGAACGTAAACAAGAACTTCACATAAATAGTTATCACATGAAAATGTTGCAACTTAAATATTATTTGTTTAAAGAAATTTCACAAGATTTTCCATTGAATTAAAACCCACATTTCACCTATGAAAAATTTTTCGTCCATGTCTGGAATGGAACCCGGGACCCTTAGTTCAGTAGACAGTCGTGCTACCGACCGAGCTAAACTGTCCCTTCTTTATTTCAAATATTCTCTTATGTCCCTTCCTCTGACTCTTTAGTCCTTTTCAGATAATTGTCCACCCCTGTGGCATTCTCTTCCTTTCTATTGTCAGTGCCATGACTCGTGTCTTTACGGCCCACCTCGAGGTCTATACTAGAACTCGTGTCCCCAGGAGAGGTGTCCAGGGGACATTGCCCGCTACAACGACATCATCCAACACGAGACCATCAGAGTCGCCGTCTGTGGGATGTTGGACAATGACACACATCTCAACATTCCAGAGGCTCTCCAGGAGGTCATGGAGAAAACATTCCTCGAGTTCTACGATTACTACGAGGCGACGGCCAACAAGAAGTTGCACCTCCACGGCCAACACATGCTGGTGAGTTCCTTCGACTCGCTATAGATATCATCCCCTCCACGGCCAACACATGCTGGTGAGTTCTTCCAACTCGCTATAGACATCCCCCCCCGCTCATCTTGACTAACACCTGTGGTTCCAGGACCCGTTCGGCGATGAGCGCGGAGTGTTCCAGTACAAGACAGTGCTAGCTCGTCTCCAGNATCCCCTCCACGGCCAACACATGCTGGTGAGTTCCACCCGAGATTGGAGTTCTTCCAACTCGTTATAGACATCCCCCCCCTCCCCCGCTCATCTTGACTAACACCTGTGGTTCCAGGACCCGTTCGGCGATGAGCGCGGAGTGTTCCAGTACAAGACAGTGCTAGCTCGTCTCCAGATGCTGCGGGCCAAGTATAGCGCTCGGAGCGCCAGCAAGGTGGACAAGAGCTCAGACAATGAGTGCTCCAGTGATTCTGATCTGGACCAATCCAGTGAGCCAGTGGCAACCAGCTGATGGGTCTGCCCTGTTGCTTACTCTCCCTTCCTGGATTCTAAATAATCTCAACCTTCATTTGGTGGAAAACTAGATCATTTATAAAACTCTAAACAATGAACTATTTCCCATATTATGTTATATTTTCATCTGATCTTACTTTGTTTCCCAGATATAGCTTCAACGTACTGGTTTCTCCACATGTGACTAATTATTGTCGAGTTTAGATAGGAGCTAATCTTGATCACAGCATTGATATCGTATTTAGTTGCAATCAGGGGGTCTTGGCCCACATATTGTCGGCTACCACTCTTTATAATCTGTTTTATTAAATTGAAATCCAGCCTTTGTTTATTACAAAATAAATTATACATTTAAATGAGACAAAATTAAAGTTTTCATCAAATAATTTTAACTCTTTTAACCATTCTGTGAGAGACTCTGGTAATTATTGCTGACATACTAATTTATGGTGATGTGTCTGTTAATGAGCTCAAGTTAAGACAATTGATATTTATTTGTATTTTATTAACAACCCTATACTTCATCCCAAAGATTGGAAGACACAATTACTCAGAGCATACGTTAATTGGTCGTTCCCATATGTGGAACATGTCCCAGGTTAACCCATGTGTGGCTGAACATGACAACATATATAGAAGATTAGACAGATAAATGTTATTGTGTGAAATGTGGGTGTTGACATTAAACTCAATCAAATTTGTTGATAATATTATATATCTATTTAGAGACTATTTGGTTGTACGTTGCGTTGATAAAGTTGATGTTGGTTACCTCGTGTAGTAAAACTAGAAGTTTCTTGTGGTACCTAGTTTGTCGGCCAGGAACATCTGTTTCACCTGTCGGCTCGAGGAGAGTGACATTTATAAACTCTGGGTTTCTTTAATAACTGTTGAAATCATTGTTCTAGAATTGTATTTTTTTTAATGTCTCTTTCAACATATTATTGTACAAAAATATAATTAAAAGTTTAATTTTTACATTTCATTTGTTATATAAATATGTTTTAAAATAGTATCCAAAAGCAAAATTTAATAAAATGTTGAAATCTCCTTTTTTAAAAATGCCTGTGAAGTTTGTATGTTGATATTTCATCTAGAAGGAACCAACCACCTGTCATTGTTGTGGTTGTCTGCGGCGAGCAGAATTGAAACAATGGAGCGCACATTAATAGAAACAGTCTCGCCCTTATTTGCGCTCCTGACCGCACTTCACTGGTATTTATATAATTCCTCCAACAATAATTATATAGCTATTTTTATAAATTATTTGTTAAATTGTTCAACAATCTTGGTCCCTGTATTGATGTGTATATTAGGGTCCATGTACCCGAGTGAGGGACCACTTTTAGTGAAAACAACCCGAGACCAAGCGCAACCATTGATCATTGTTCCAACTTGGTCCCTTCCTGACACAACAATAAATAACTTACCTGCCTCATATGCCAAGCCACACATTTCCTTAATACATTCCTATTCCATCGATGTAAATACGGACATTAAGACGATGTTTCTCTTATGAATTGATCCATCCTAACATAACCTAACCTTGAACATGTCACATGTTAATATGGGCTGTATCCAAATAGTCTGAGGATCCTTGAGTTGCAATCTTGATTAACTCACACTTGCCATGCACATCCCAACTAAGACACTTAGTCATCAGCAATCTAGTCTAACATGAGCGACACCTTAGACCATGCTCTCACCGAAGCAAAATTGATCTCTCTAATATAACTGGATCCACATCCTTGACTGAAATTTAGGAGCCGTCATCTGCAAATCATTGTGTGAAAATGAAAGAAACTTTCAGGTATATCTTTCTCTCTCACACACTTACAAGACAATGTGGCATTTTGATCTCATTCGCTAATTTGTATTAATACATGAGAACATCATTGTGTGAAAAAGAAGGAAACTTTCAGGTATATCTTTCTCTCTCACACACTTACAAGACAATGTGGCATTTCGATCTCATTCGATAATTTGTATTAATACATGAGAACATCATTGTGTGAAAAAGAAAGACTTACTATTGAATAAATAAATTTAATAATCAATGACATACAAGGTAGTCGTTTTATGTTCCTTTGATGTAGCTACACATTAGGACCTTTAGAGTTTAAATTAAATTAAATTATAAACTTTGTTAAGTTCTACCATTCGTAGAACATTTTTTATTTCATCCTAAGTGTATATTCCTATTGATAATAATTGCCTAAGTCCTTGAAGCCTAGAGAAGTTACATCGAATCCAAAGTTTAACCATATCTTTTACCTGCACCAGTGGCCGTGTGAATTAATGCACTACTTTAGCGTTGCGCTCGACCACTGCTTAAGGGGAGGTCAAAGTTCGAATCTCGTTAGGGTTAACTAATGATGGTTTTCCTATCCTTCTACGCTAAAGGGGGTACACTGCATTTTAACTACCTTAGTCATCTTTGTCCAGTTAGATTAAGCCGTTAATAGCTAGTGTGCTAAACATGTAAATAAGAAAACAAGATATTTTTTATAACCATGATATATCTTTAAAAAACTATTACAACTCTATAATGAGTATAAAGGTAGTTTCTCTATTTTACATTTGTTTGCAAGCTTACTCAGTAACCCAAATTATAATCATTATAGAGTTGTAATAGTTTTTAAAGATATATCATGGTTATAAAAATATCTTGTTTTCTTATTGCCATGCTTAGCACACTAGCTATTAACGGCTTAATCTAACTGGACAAAGATGACGAGGGTATATATATTTGTCCAAAATAATAACAATAAACACAAAACAGGATTTACAAAATTAGGAAAAATAGATTATACCTATATACACACATTAATTTTCTTAGTGCTTAGATAATAACCTAAAAACATAGAACTATTACAAAACAAATAACCCTTGAACCAGTTAATTGAAATCATAGGAACAACCTATTTATATTTTAAGATTATTCCAAGCTTTAGTGAAATGCTATGCATATGGATTACTTTTTTCCCCTTAAAAGGACAATATCATCTCTCCTTAAGTCAGTTAAGTTATATCTAATTAGGACCTACCTATAGAGAATAAGTACAACATAACTATATTTTCTAATCAATGCTACAACATAAGTCATGAAATTATTATTGGTTGAGAATTTATGGATAGTTACGCCTTTGATGATTATTTTAATCATTTAAATGTCGCTAATTTGGCTTTTTAAAAGTGTTTTGAGCTAATTACTTTACTCCTTAAGACCATCAGAAATATTTTCATTCAAATCTGTATGGTATTAGCTATTTAATTAAATGACGAAGAAAAAAAAATCACTCAGCGCCCTCTGAGGGCATCATAAAGGTTAAAACATGGTGCTGCTTGCTGCGGACTGACAACATGGAGTTTTTTTTTAAAATTAGGTGGGCTATTCATTTCTTTAATGTTGGTCAAACTGATTTGTTGACGTGTCCAAATGTAAACGATCTAAAATCCTTCAGCTAAATAATTTGCCAAATTTATTGACGTTATAAACTAATATGAACGCTTTTAAGCGCGGCGACAAAAAGGAAGAGGAAGAAGGTAATGATTAAATCACTAAAAATAAGACTATTTTGGTTATTTTACACTTGTATAAGAACTAACCATCATGGGTTGGTGTCCACTAGTGTAGTTCTTCGTAAATAGTTCACCAGAAAAGTGATACTGATGGACACATCTCTCTCTAGTTCCATAACTTCATAATGGTTTTTTTACTGCTACTAAATATAGGGCTACCAGCACGACACTCACTGACCAGTCAACAGCTGGTAGGCTCTTGATAATCTACCTACAGGAATAAGGGGAGATTTAAATAAAATAAAACTAATCCTAACCTATATTTTACTTTTAGCCGATGGTTTAGATTTTGTAAAAAATTAAATTACTCATCGGTTTTCTTATAATGTCACTCTCACCAAGCGATATATTAATTCTTCTGTTTCTCTTTTATAACTAGATAGAAACTTAATTAAAAATAATGTTAACGCACACATTACACAAAACTATGTCTTCAAAATAAAAACTTAAAGTAGCTAACAACACATCTTTTTAGAAAGGCAATGCTCTAATATCGAAACTGAAAAACCTCTCATTGTTCTATATTTGTTATAAAAATACTATCATCAAAAATTTCTAGTATTGTTTAGCTGGTAATATATTGTGTTTTTTGTAGCTTAGTCTGTGAAATAGTTGTTACTGTGAAACTTAGTAAGGTAGACGTACCAGTAGCTGACATGAAGGGATCTGATAACTGACCACCTAATTGTTGGGGGTGTTGTTTTTTTTGAGCAGGGGGAGGCAACCCATTTCAAAACATTGAGAAAACAACAGTCCTTCAAGAATCTCGAACTTTCAACGACACTCCCGTCAATCCGAGGAAATGTACTCACATCCTGACGAAGATTCTGTACTTGCTGAACCAGGTAATATTTCTACAAT
>CABFOV010011071.1:0-14515 GCA_902141375.1 Timema poppense
AATCTGTGCCGGGACCGAGGATTGAACCCCGGACCCCCAGCATAGAAGTCCGACACCTTACCCCTAGACCGCCAGGTCACCCTGGGCCTAATTAACAAAAACGTAAAGGGAACTGAAGAATCGCACTTCAATAACACCCAGTTTACTTAATGTACATTAGAAAACAGGTCACTGAAACCGGCTAAGGTAGGCCGAATGGCCTAAGGCGTCACTCTCGCAAAAGACTAAACTGCCCGGGCGCTTTTCCTAAATGGTTTTACACTCCCCCTCCACGCAAATGCGGGTAAACTTTCTCTAAATTCCACCTTAATCTCTTACTCATTAGTTTAATAATTAGTACATATGCGTAGAGCTGGGTAGTACGACGCGATGCAAAAATAAAAAGTTAATGAAAATACACTTTTTTGGGTTCAATTTTTAGTATATTTTTTACTATTATAGTTAAAAAATTAATATGCCTATCTTAGAAGTGTTTGAAATAATTTTATATAAAAAAAGTTTCAGTAACTTGTAAACTAAAAAGATAGGTTATCTTATTTTAAGAACTAAATCTAGTCTGACAAAAATTTAGACTTTTATACTTCTTTGGATTTATCTTTGAGAGCAGTAATTCTGCAACAATAATGCCTCAAAAATGAACCAATATTATTAGGACTGAGAATCTTAGTTCAGGATGGACGGCCCAACACACAAACCCATCAGCTGGTGTTACATAACACAAGTCGATAATATGTTAGATCTATGACAAAACGAAAACAAACCAAACATCAATGTTGAAGTCAAAAGAATGAATGAGGATTATTTATACAATTGACATAAAAATATATCGAGCATGGTCGAATAATTTCAAGGGATGAGTAGGCCTTGATTAGCTGGGACTAGTGGACCGGTTCAAACTTCCCATGCCTATTTGAAATTCACTTAAGGAGGGAAGGGCGGAGGGCCAAATAGGGGATAGTTTCCCCCATTCCAAGAAATATTTTTACGAAAGCGCAAAATATTTTAAATTCAGTACAACACCCCCCTCATTTTATTGAAAATTATAACACAAATTTTTATTTATTATTACAAACAAAGGTACAAAAGTATTAAACAATGATAAATAGTAACTTATCTTCCAGATTTCGAGTGTGACACCATGTGTCAAAAATGACAGCCTATCATGACTACTTAAATATAAGGTTTTTCACAAAAAGGTTCAGGTTAGTAAATGAAATAAATAGGGCCTACTGAATAATAGATCTGCTGTTGTTACCTCTTTCATATGGTTCAAAACGTTACATAATAACTATTCCAACCTTTCAAAACGTTACAAAATCTAACTTCCATGGCATTAATAAAATGCCAAGGAAAACTCTGTAGTCATAATAAACATGGAGGAGTCTTAACGTTTCAAACTATGTTTGGTAAACATTCTAATGTGTATAAGCAGAAAACTAATAGTGCTGCAATAAAAATTCAACTACCACCTACAATTATTTTGAGATTCAGTAAGTAAAAAATTCTATAAATCTTAAAATAGACTATCCTAAAACAACCAAAGCCATCAGTTAAATGCACAAGTTTATTATGAAATCGTAGAGTTTCCGCATTGTATTAATATTTTTTAAACATGTTTAAAAACAATTGCTTGAACTTGAAGGGCCTATAATGCATCCTAATAGCTCTAAACATCGCCCTATTTAAACTTGTATGTAGAACGCTGTAGTAATAAGGATAGTTCTGGTAGAGTTTACAATTATTTTTGCATGGGAATTAATTACTTTTAATCAACCGGTGGACATTACAAGTATTTATTGTGAAAGTGTCTTACCTTAGAAAGATTGAATGTTATCAAGCAATGTTCGCTTCGTTTCTTGAAGTACGATATCCTTTAGTTGTAGCACATTAAATCCCCCAACCACTAAACGCTCCCCACTTGCACTAGGAAATATTTTATCACTTATTGAAGACGTCTAACAATAAAATTGCTATAAAATAGCATTAAATTCGAAATACATAACAAAATAATCCGCTCCCAAACAACTTGGGACTATCCGACAAGTTTTGGGTACTCATTAATGGGTGTAGCTTACTCACGGAATGCTACGACAAATTCCGATGACACACGAATAGAGAACACTTGAATATCGAAATATACTGTAATTTGGAGGCCATATGCAATGAAATGTCCCTAGTTACTACCTCATAAGAAGGGGTGATCAGTCCAAGATTTATATAATCTGATTTAACGTTTATAGTAGTTCATTTATCCGTCACGTTAATTGTTGAGCAGTTATAGTATATTTCTAAATTAAATACAAACTAATTACTAAAAAAAATCTAGCTTTTACAGAGTTTCAAACATCAGCAGAAACTAAATCAACTACCACAGTTTTGAAGTAATTTCTTTTAAACTAACTGCAGTAATGCACTTACATTTCCATAATATCAGTCCTCAATTTTGTTCCCCCTCGATTCTATACATTATGTTTAAGGACACCATTATATTACATTACATTAACAGGATCTGCTTTGTCATAGTTTTTTGTTTAAGTAGACTTAATAATGTTAATTTAAAAAAATACAATTATATATTCTATAGATAAGGGCTATGCTTGCATAGTTTGTAAAGTTGAATTAAACACCTATCTCAACCGCATAATATTCACCATTAGGTTGGTGGATGAATGTTGCTTGGTAACAATTCTCTTATATTATCCTTGAACTGAAAATATTATTGTTTATGATCTGTGAAAAGTGAATTTTATAATGTTTATCAATTCAACAGTCAGATTTTGATAACTAATTAAATTGTGTAAATTGGTTTTGATTATCTTCGGGGTGATATTTTCGAGGAAAACAGCAAGGTGTCATTTAAATTTGAAAGTCTTCAGTTTCATGACATCATTATTTCATCAGTAAAGAACACATGGCTTAAGGTAAAAGCTTTACTCAATAATTTAATTATTTTGTTGAAATAGTCATTATTGGATCAATATTTTTATTTTTATTATTGAATTTAATATTTCGTGTCTGTTATATGAGGCGGGCAATATGGTTGCTAATAGGCGTTGACTAAAAATACTTGTTAAATACAGAAAGTAATATCATAATAAAGAATAAATGCGAATCCAGTATGACCTTATGCGTATTTTTAAACATAAGCGTACTGGCCTATCGACCTGATTAATGACTACCATATGAAAAGTTAATCTTTATTTATACATGGTAGATCAACAGGTTGTAACCAGATCCGACATATTATAGGTCAGCAAAGCAAATACAATCTACCACATTTTCAGCTCTGTTTACCTAAATCTAAAGTGTGAAAACTTTTACCTTTAAGGCCTGGATGTCAATATATGTATATGTTTTTTATTTTAAAATCTAACTTACCTATCCATAGGCCTATTATGTTAAAAAAAATATCATAAATGATGGGAGAATGATAATTATCAGAAGGTACCTTATTGCAAGCATTGGCTGAAAAGTATTATTAGAACCATTTGATAACACTTTTAATTGACAATATAGTATAACTAAACGAATACAAATTATTTCCAAGTGAGTTACAGTAGGTCATGGGTGTTAGGAAGAGGGCATGGAGTGCAAGCCCCCATAGCCCCCTGATATTTCTCGAAATTTTTAATATGAAGCTCATTAATAGCCTTGTATCAAACTTCAAAATAATGTATAAAGGCATTCACTTTTCAAAAATGTCCCAGAACATTCCATATAGCAAAGGTATTTAGTTTTCGTGCTCTGAATGACTTTTAGAGGCATTAGATTAAAAAAATTAAATGTATGGGGCCCCTCCAAAGAGCTATATAATAATATGTTTTAAAAATCGAAGCGAGGATAATTCCAAATAGCTTCTAAGGGAATCCAATTTAAAAATTGACTGGTAGAAGAATTCTTAAAATAGCCTCTAGAGGCAACTGATTTTTCAAAAACACAAAATTAGACGCTCACTCTAAATATCTTCTAGAGGCATCCAAATTTTTAAAAAAATTCTCGTGAGCACTTCTTAAAATAGCCTCTAGATTTGCTGAAGGACTACTCCAAATATCCTCTAATCAGGGGAAGGGGAATATTCTAAACAACTTTTAAATAAGTTTAATTTTTTTAAATTCTCCAAACAAGGGCAACTACAAACATCTTCTAAGAGCATCCGATTTTCAAACACTAACTGAGAGAGAGTGGAGGGTAGAAAGTGCCTAAAAAACCTCTTTTTTTATTACTAGCTTCTCCCCCTCACCTCTTACACAAACAAAGTTCAACCACTACCAAATAAAACAACATTGTTCTTATTTATTAGGGTTTAATCATACGGTAAGTCTTAAACATCGTGTTGTAAACTGGCGATTTTGGAAAAAAAACCACATGCCCCCAAATTAAACTCACCCTATGCCCATGCAGTAGGTTTTCATGAGTTTCTTTCAGTCATTGTCTACGATATAAAACCTGCTAGTTGTCACCAGCTCACCCTCCGCAAATGAACTAGAACAATTGTTAATTTATGCACCGAGGCAGCAGCATACTTCATCTATTTAACAGTCCCCTTTAACAGTCGAGACATTCAGAATTAAACTCATTTTAATTGACCCGCTTCGGTGGCCGCGTCACTCTCGCAATAGACTAGACTGCCGATGACGAGAAGATCAACATTTGACAGGTGTACCGAGGTTAGTTTTAACTAAATGGTTTTCCACTCCTTCCACACAAATGCAAGTACACTCCATCTAAATTTAACCTTCCTCATACCTAACCCAACATAATTAGTATGTATACCCTAAACGGGTAGCAAGACGCGGCGATAAGAAAAAATATGTCATATTGTCAGCTCCGCAATCGAGTTATACCGACCGAGTGGCCGCCGTAAAAAGATAAAATAAATTTTCATAACTTTCAAAATTATTTTGATTGCTTTTTTTTAAACTTTGCAAGTGACTGTTTGTGTAAAATAATGCTATCTTTATTATATTTTTATTTTGTTTTCATCGGTCTCCCTAGAATTTTTTTTCCCCGGCCGTGTGGCGTTACTCGATAGCTTTGCGGGAGCGGTGGAATATCTTTGCAATATTAATCCTACCTGAACCAAAAGACTCTGGGGAGAACGCTGGCTTTGTTTGAATTATTACAGATCTCTCGTATATTTCACAAAGTTCTTTCCATTTCAGATGTCTTTAACAATCCAGCAAATTATATTAGACGCCAAGCGTTTAGCTAGCCGATTAAAAGAGCACGATTCATCTGCAGATGTACTTCTGTCACAGACCCAGTCCATCTACAAACAAATCGATGGCATGAGGCAGGTGAGGGAATAGAATATAGATCTTATAGTCTACTATTGTATATTAACTCGGGCGCTGGCCCTAAAACTGTGGTATGTGTACCCTTCGAGGCTGCAAAGGATTTCAGGGAGTATGCAACTAAACAATCTATACTTATAGTCATAATATTTATCTTTCGATAAAGCAAATTAACTTAGCACTGGGTTCAATCCTCGGTCCCGGCAAAGATTTATCTGATTACCAAACCCTTCCTTCACCTCTTGACAAGACATCTTGTGAATGTGGGGAATGCCCAGGCCTCCACCGTGGTTCGGATCCCACGTTAAACTGTAGGTCCTCCATTTCATCTCACAATCACCCTACCATTACACATTAGCGTAAGTGCGTATAACCCGAACGGGTAGTAAGACGCGGTGCTAATAATAATAATACTAATAATAATAATAATATATTTAATAGTTGAAAGGGATACATTGATCAGGTAACGGCCCCAAAAGGGGTACGAGACAGGTGATCATTTGAGGAACACCGAAACCAGAGGAAGATTTTCACCAGTTGGTGCCATATTTATTTTTTGTAGGGTTGACTGAGCAACATTGTTGATATTTCAGTACCAGGAGGAAGTGAGCGAACTGAACGATGCTGCCCGTCAGCGCCCCCACACGGTGCTGGTGGCCGGGATACAGCAAGAAAACAGACACCTGCGGGAACTCCAGCAGGAGAACAGGGAGCTTAGAGCCGCTCTGGAGGAACACCAGAACGCCCTGGAGCTCATCATGTCCAAGTACCGGCAGCAAGTGGCGCAGTTGGTAGCTAGTCACAAGCTGGACCTCCCTACCATACACAATCAGAAGTACGCCCAGGTAAGTCGGGACTTGACTGCAACCGTACCGATTTAGCTAGTGTCTCGCCGAGGATTGATTTTAATTTGATTGAGAGGGAGAATTATTCAATTAATGTGTGCGTAAGTAGACATGGTGAGATCCTACCTGCTGCTGAAGATCCGGTGAAGCAGTAACCCAAGTAGGCCTACCTGGGGCTGTGATGGGATGATCTTGGTGCTTCGGATCAGACGCACATTTATACCAGTTAGGATGAGAATGGGTTTATTTAAATTAGCGAAAGAGAATGCAAAACACTAAGAAAAACTGGGGAGTTGAGCCGCGGTGGTGACGCACGTCCACCTTTGAGGAAAACACTTTGCGAACTAAACAGGAAACGCGCGTAAAAGTACGAGAGAGCAATTGTACCACCCTTACAAAACATAACTTAATGAAAGAAAAGGTGGTAAACAGAAAAATGTGATAATTACATAAATTAATAATGAATGAATATAAGATATATTTAATTAAGTAAACAATAATGAAATTGATACTAAAATAATAAAATATAAAGAAATAAATACTAAACATCATCCTTTCAAACATCGCAATGCTACCTTTGAAACTAGTTCAAATCTTGGTGAGGTCAAATATGTTCTTAGTTTCCATTCGGTGAAAACACCGACAAAGTAGAAATATTAATTTTTTGTGTGTGTATGACACCCCCCCTCATAATAATCATCAAAATAAACTGTTTTTTCAGCTGGGCAGCTTAGTAAAATGCCTCCATCTTCCTCTTTCCTTCCCCCATTCTTCTCCTCTCACTCACACACTTGCTGTTATCTGCATTTCTTTCTTGGTCATCTCCATCATTCTCTTTGATATTCTTTCCTTTTACATGTCCATACCATCCCAGTCTCTTCCTCTACTATCTCATGTTCTCTCACTCTTTCCCGGGTAACTTCATTCCTAATCCTGTTTCTCCTCGTGACAGCTAACATACTCCTCACAAACTTCATTCCCATGGCCTCCACTTGCCCGCTCTCTCTTACATGGAAAGTAGATAACTACAGTAGCCCCATGGCTTCTTTGGTGCTGACTGACAGCTTTAAAAAGTTACTAGACAAAATTACGTTTCCCTACACCAAACTAAATGATCTGCAAAAACCTGTGTTTAGCAGCTGTCACGTTTGACAGTTAAAATTTATTTATATACCTAAGTTTTGACTGTCAGAAGACAGTTGTGAGCTGTCAGTCAGCACCAAAGAATCCATGGGGCTACTGTATGATAGTAAAATTAAACTTTATGTTGGTATTAACTTTAAAAACTTTGACCATAGATCTTAAAATGGATGTTAAACCAAAAAAGCTTAAGCAAAAAAATATATATTTCTTTCACTTAATTTTAATTTAAAGACATAAAGTAGGCCTAACTTACCAGGAAGAAATTAAATCGCCATTTACTGTCTTTTTGGAGTTTTGGTCTGGACAGGGTAGCTCTGTATAAAGATGCTGCGGAAAGGAACGTACTTTAAGGAGAGGGGGAAGGCTCCCGCGAGAAAAGGCCGCTGATTTTGCATTCTATGTGGCAAAACATTTCTTTGTCCCAAATAAATCAAATATTGTTCCAGTATGAACCTAGAGTTTAATTTTCTTCACATGGTGATATCAACAGTTGTTGAATATCTGTCAAGGGTGTCCTGGAATTTAATGACAATTCTTTCTCTTCATTTAAAAAGTTTTGTCATCTAATGTTGCTCTGCTTATGACCGATATTCAAAAACTGTTGATATCATTTTGTGAAGAAAATTGAACTGTATGTTTCTACTGAAAACAATATTTATTTTTACTAAAAAAAAAGTTTTGCTATAAAACTGCAAAAAACACTGACCTTTTCTATAAGGTTAAGATAAATATTTTTACAGTTTTTGTAACCAAAAACATTTTGATTGAAAAAAATAAATATATAAAACACCACTTCACCACGTACATTTGATGGATATTCAAATACAAATATGAGGGTATTTACTATGTGTAACTAAACTTCTATATTGAAGGAATGTTATATTTATTTTTGCCAAAAATGTTTTTTTGGTTATAAAGAAAAATTCAGATAAAACGAAGCGTAACTCATCTTCCTTTCTGTCACGATCTAAGGGCCAAAATAATTGTTTTACATGTTTCAGGGCTACAGTTCGAATTTGAGCTTTTGTGGCGTTTAAAACGTCAAAAGCGTTGGAACTGAAATATAATTATATTTGCAGATTATTGAGCAGCAGGCAGATAAAATCAGTGAAATGGCGGCCGTCATGGAGCGTGCTGCTGCCATTGACGAAAGGGAAGCGTTTGGCGAGCAGGAGTTGATATCCAAACTTGTCATTGAGAATAAGGTATTGAAGGGTTTTAAAATCAAGTTTTGTTTTGCCTTCTGTAATTTTTTATTTAAATAAATAATATTCATTATCTTAGTGCTAGGCATTTATTATGTTAGTGACACCTTGTGTATATATTCAATCAATAGCGCGTATGCCTTCTGAGCTAAGGGTCCCAAGTTCAATTCTTGTCAAGGTCTAAAAATGTATCATTAGTCAAATTTAAGCTCCCCCTTCCACATTGAATAATTAACAGCCGAGAGGCTAGTTGTTGACTCTTCTAGAGCTAGTTAGTTTGTAAGTCGTGCACTGATATAATCAGTTGGTTCAGAAAGTGCATGTTAAACACTTATAATACAATTTTCTGTAGCAAAGGGGCTGTCGTAAAACTACGTCACACTATTTTTTTTAACCCCCACCCTGTCTCGAATGCTGTCCGATATGATATAACACTTTATCCGACTCCTTCCCTCCCCACTCTCTGGTATGCATACGTAGTTTGACAGCCCCAAACCAACTATTTGTTTTTAATAAGTTGCACAGACTGCCCATGTACAAATTAATAATAATAATAATAATATTTAGCACCGTGTCTTACTACCCGTTCAGGTAATACGCTTTAAGTACTAATTACTCTAATGGATTAGGAATTAGGAAGGTTGAATTAAAGGAAGTGAACCCGCATTTGCGTGGAGGGAGAGTGGAAAACCATTTTGGAAAAACCACCCCCAGTTCACCCGACCGAGATTCGAACCTCGATCTCCCCGTCCTCAGCAGTCGAGCTNCCGCATTTGCGTGGAGGGAGAGTGGAAAACCATTTTGGAAAAACCACCCCCAGTTCACCCGACCGAGATTCGAACCTCGATCTCCCCGTCCTCAGCAGTCGAGCTTCAACACGACAAGCGCGTTAGCCAACTACGCCACCGAGGCGGGTCATGTACAAATTGGCAGCCCAAGTGTTGACGATCGCTGACGTGATTGTCGTAACAGACGTATGTTCTTTTGCCATGACAGGGTCTTCGAGAATTACTGCAGATAGCGTGCAAGAACGGTTCTTTGCAGAATGGTACCAACGCCGTGGATAAAGAAGTCCAAACGGATGACACTGCCTCATGACTGAAAATACAGTGTTAGGACTGTCGGTCGTATTTACGTGTGCTCCGCCTTTTCATGTGTGGGAAACATGTTGTGTTTACTTCTCTTCGAGATAAACCTTTCATCTTACCTGGAAGAATACGTGTATGTGGAAGGCTCAAAGAAGATTTTCTGGTTCAATTCCTTTTGACTCTCCCGCCATTGATATAGTCAAGTTCTTTGAGTACAAAAATTGTTTATTTTGAAAAAAAAAAATAGCAATCAACTTATATGTATTTATAAAAAAAGACATGTTTTAATGTTGTTCAGGGTGGCCACAGTCAGGAAAAGTCAGGGGGTTTTGTAGTCGATCAGGGAAAATGAGAATTATTTGGTTGTCTAAGGGAGATGACTTTCTGAATAGTGTCCTATTTTAACACTGTTTTCATCAAAGTTGGCGTATATTTATTTTCGAGTGCATTGCAAAACTAGTTATTTATAACCAATTTAGTATTATTATTTTTTTTAAACATAATTATAAATCCTGATAAGGATTTAGCCAGGGAACTTTGGGTTTTTGGATCAAGGACCGGGTTTGAGGAACTTTCTTTCTAAGATCCTGAGACCCTCCCTCTCCCCTCGGTTGTTTTTTAAAGCTTGGCCTTGGCAGGGATTAGGCGAGTTTTTGCGATTGACTTGATTGCATCTTAGTATTGAATGTTTACGACCAAGATGGAGTGCAAAAACGATTTTGAGATGTTGGAGTATATCTAACAGCTGGAAGGTGAATTTATGTAATCCTATATACTGCAAATCGACAGAAAGTGAGCTATTTAATTTTATCCCTAATTAAATTTGTGCTTATTTTGACTAGCCTTAATAATTACACAACATGTCAAGCCAAACAATCATCCCATAAATAACCTTAAAAAACATTAAGTACATATGTAACAGACCTAGATCATATAGTATTACACATTTTTTTTAAATCCATAACTAGACAATTTTTAAGTACCTATTTACTGTCATATATTTCTAGCTAGTAATTATTGCTGTCCATTTTAATTTACAAAAACTTAAAATCCGTTTACTATTAAGCTATTCTTGTTTAAATCTAACACAAGAAGTGATGCTGTTTTGAAATTGGTGCGCAAATTATCGGCTCATTGGTCGTAACCATACTGTTTAGTATGGTCATGGAAAGTGTTTACCAAACCAAGCTCTTGTATGATCTCGGTCATAAACATCGATATCAGATCAATTGTGAAAACACGCCTATTGTTTAAAAGTTATTTTTAAGACATTGACCAATATCCTCGCCGAGCTCATGCGCTTTAAAACTTAGCCGGGTTGAAAATATAGTTTTCAGTTGAGTCAAAAGTAGTAGGCAAGGTACAAGTGATTGTGTGTTGTCCCAGTGGCTAATGACCCAACCTGTAAATAAATATTAACTAAATATGTATATATTTGTAAAGTATCTATCTTCTTGAAACACAGTACAAACTCGCCTTTGCCTTGGCTTCCAAATGTGACAGGATTTCACCAACTTAAAAAATCTTTAGTATTTACATTGGTATAAATGACCTGAAGTGTATTTGTCTTACAGTTCTAGTACAACAAGTTAAAATTATACTCTTAACAAACTAATTAAGCTAAACAGAGAATTTTAACAAATAGAGGGACATGGTTCACACTTTACACTGCCGACGCTGGACAATAAGGAACACCATTTGTGCTTTACACTGCTGGTACTGTACAGAGAGGAAAATGATTCACGCTTCACACCGCCACCACTGGACAGAGAGGAACACAATCTACACTTTACGCTGCTGTTACTAGTTAGCGAGATATTGGTTTTCTTCAGAAAGAAAATCTGCTTTACCAACCAATTTCTTGACCTTAATATTGTGTTACTAGAATGTTTCAGAAAGGCTTGTAAAATGTAGATCATCATAATCATCTGTTTCCAGCCAATGGGCCGGTCAGTTTAGTAAAATGTCTCCAGCCTGCTCTTCCTTACAACATTCTCACAATACAACTTTTTAAAGAGGAAACAGAAAAGGTCAAAGAATGATGGGACACATAAAAAGACAATCCAAGGCTAATGTTAGACTTATAAGCTTTTTAGTCTTTTTTTTATCCCAAGATCTGTCTCCCTTTAAACATTCACATCAATTAGTGTTTATATTTTAAATAATATATTTTTAATTTATTTTTGTATTTTTTAATTGCAATGAACAGTCAACAAACATAACATTTTCAATTATAGTTGTTTACATTTATTGCTTTGTGCACAAACTTAGATAGGATTTTTTTTGTTCTTATGTAAATGTTGTATTCTTTTTTTTATCAGGTGAACCTGAGATTTTATTTTAGTACGGTGTTTCCCAAATGTTCACCTGTTTCATACCTCCTTTGAACCATGGCTAACTAATGCACACCTTACGGCTCTTTATAAAAATAATAACTAAACAAATAGTGTATCTTGTAAAGTATGTTCCAAATTTTAATGAATCTCTAGGGTTGATCTAAACAAAGCCATGAAAGAGGCAAAGAAAGGCTTCTAAAAATCCATGACGTGTAAAAGTTTGCGTTACTTTCTTTATCAAAATATATTTTACTGTAAATACAACTCACGTTATATGTTCCCTGGAGTGGTTTGTGTACCACAATTTGAGAACACTGCTCTAGAGTTAGGGTGGCTACCCTGTCTCTACATCCAAACGCCCATATGAGAAGTAAATAAAATAATTTATTCCTTGATAGAAATGTATAGTAAAGACTTAAATAATAAGTGTGAATCTATTTTCATACTTAATAAAATGTATGTAATTTGTATATGTTATAAGCTCTTGGTATATCCACAATGTTCTTGAATATGTAACGGCAGAAATATGCCTTCTTTATGTGTTGTTCAACTGTTGGTGTAAAGCTGTCTTCTAAAACTATGAAATATAGCAAAATATATCAGATGTATTTATTGGAGTTCCAATTTGTTTGACCCTCCTGCAGTTGTTGAACAGTTTGTTTCACTTCTTGTGATTGTTTGACCCTCATTCAGTTGTTGAACAGTTTAGTTTCACTTCTTGTGATTGTTTGACCCTCATTCAGTTGTTGAACAGTTTGTTTCACTTCTTGTTGTGACTGTTGTGTGATTGTTTGACCCTCCTACAGTTGTTGAACAGTTTGTTTAACTTCTTATGATTGTTGAGTGATTGTTTGACCCTCATTCAGTTGTTGAACAGTTTGTTTAACTTCTTGTGATTGTTGAGTGATTGTTTGACCCTCATTCAGTTGTTGAACAGTTTGCTTAACTTCTTATGATTGTTGAGTGATTGTTTGACCCTCCTGCAGTTGTTGAACAGTTTGTTTCACTTCTTGTGAGTGTTTGAACCCTCATTCAGTTGTTGAACAGTTTGTTTCACTTCTTGTGATTGTTGGACCCTCCTGCAGTTGAATCTCTGCCGGGACCGAGGAATGAACCCCGGACTTTATAGAATAAGTACATTGATACGAGTGTTTAAGTTTTTATCTACCAGACAAGAGAGTTCCATCCCTCCAATCAACAGCAGGGTCTTCAGCACAAACTTTTAGAAATAATCCATCGTACGACTGGTAATTAGGATGTTTGAACCTGATATATAACTAAGTTAATCAACTTTTGTTATTGTTAATTTATAACAGAATCAACTATGAATAAAGAGGTGTTTCTAGATTACATTTGTAATAGGTTATACTCAACAAAACATTCAGTGAATTGTAGGCCTGCATTTTTTTTTTTGCACCGCGTCTTACTAGCCGCTCAGGCTATTCGTTTATGGGTTAGGGATGAGGAAGGTTTTATTTAAAGGATGTGTACATGCATTTGCGTGGGAAGAGTGGAAAACAATTCGGAAAAAACCACCGTCGGTATACCCGACCAGGTCGAACCACAATCTCCCCATCATCGGCAGCTTAGTCTATTTTTTTTATATATTTTATTACCAATATAATTTGGCCTGGCATCTTACAATTTTAAATACAGGCCTTATTTAAATATTATCAAAACATTTCCTACTATTTTACATTATCCAATTTTATTTAATCTAAACAGGTTTTGGCTCATATAGTACCTATCTCCGAGAAACGATTTCATCCACCAGTTGGTCCGCCCCGGGTATATTAGCTTAGTCTATTGCGAGAGTAACCCGCCTCGGTGGCGTAGTTGGCTAACGCGCTAGTCTTGTTGAAGCTCGACTGCTGAGGACGGGGAGATCGAGGTTCAAATCTCGGTCGGGTGAACCGAGTTTTTTTTCTCTCCCTAAATGGTTTTCCACTCTCCCTCCACGCAAATGCGGGTTCACTTCCTCTGCTTCAACCTTCCCAATTCCTAATCCATTAGCGTAATTAGTACTTCAAGCGTATAACCCGAACAGGTAGTAAGACGCGGCGCTAAATATTATTATTATTGCGAGAGTAGCACCTTATATCACGCGACCATCAGAGCAGGTACATTTCTTATTATAATAAATTTCGCATTTATCTAAACCAGCTGGTTGTATGGAGTACTGCAAGGGCTACATGGGATAAAGAAGGTACTTTAATAGCCGTTTTAAAACCACACATGCAATAGGTATATGATGGAAGAGTTTGTGTTTTATCCATTTAGATAAAGAAAATCTAAAGCCAATAACATTTTTTGTATCTTTGTAACTATTATCATCATCATTCTCAATTGTTTTCAGCCTGTTGCCGGGTCAGTTTAGTAAAATGCCTTTATCTTCCTCTATCCTTCTACCATTAATCTCCTCTCACTTGCAAACTATCTTTTATCTGCTCCTCCCATCTCTTTATTGGCCTCCCTTGTCTTTTTCCCCACATACTTAATTTCCAACATTCTCTTGGGCATCCTCTCCAACATCCTCATTACATGTCCATACCATCTCAGTCTTGCTTCCTCTACTATCTCATGTACTCCAACATCCTCATTACA
>CABFOV010011072.1:0-14515 GCA_902141375.1 Timema poppense
GCAAAGAAAAGTCACTGAGGGCTTGGGGGCGTAGCCCCTAACGAGCAGATCGAATATATATAATATTGCGTAGAGCTTAAAAGTTAATGGTTTTATAAAAATATGTTTCGAATAAAAGATATGTATTATAGATAGACCTACACATTTGCAATAATATTCAATTTCATATACCGACGAGTTACGGAGATATGATAAATAAAAAGAATTTACGCAACTGACTGGAATCCTTAAAGTCATTTTGCCAAGATATTGAGAGTAGCCATTTTGTTTGAAATAATTATAGATGTTCATAAATGAAATTTAATCAAAATCGTTAAAGTCAATTTGGAGGAAATCGACTTTTTCTCTTTTCGCCCTTCATTAAACTACCCAATTTTAGGGATAGATATCCAATTCCTAAAATCCATCGGGGCAACCATATGAAAACCATAGACACCAAGTTTTAACCCCGATGGGTAATATAGTTTAGGCTTAGTCGGAGGTACAGACAGACAGAAATTCAAAAACCACCTTTTCGGATTCGGTGGCTCATGAAACGTCGAGATTCATCAAAATTTCGAATTCAATTTTTTTGAGGATCACAATAGGCTTCTTTCTCTACCTGTAATATAGCGAGAAAGTAAAAATGGGCATTTATATGTTTTGGTAAAAACTTCCTTTTATGTGAAATCATAAACGGTTATAATTGGTAAACAAATCTGGGGAAAGCTTGACTTCTTTTCTTAGAAATTTTGCATAATGGTTGTTATATATTTAAAAAGATGAAACTTTTGTCTTATATTTAGTTATAAATTATGTATTCAAGTTACTAACAAATGTATATCTAAAAATGTGTGTAACATTATATAATAATAATACTAATAATGACATATGGGACCTACTTCATCGGTGGACAATCACCTGCTTATCCTAATAGCGTCAATGTACCGTTTAATGGGTTCAATGGCAAACCCTTCCCTACTCTCTTGCATACCCTAATAGAATACTCTGAGGCTGGATTAAAAAGTGGAAACTGCATCTCTTTGTTTTAACCCAAGACGTATTCCGAGTAAATCAAACACGAGCTTTTTTGTGTGCATTGAGTCATACTACCCGTTAGGGATATCCACACGTGTTTACTAAAAGTGTAAAGATGAGGAATGTAGAGTTTAGAGTCTGTGTACCTAAACTTACGTAGAGGAAGAGTGGGGAACTATTTAAGAGAAAAACCACTTCAGTATTCTCGGTCGGTACTGGAGCCCTGATATTCATTTCACTAACAAACCAGTCTAGAAGAGACTGATGCCTTTTCCCACATACATGTCAGTGCGGGTAGACTCAAATACTAGATTATTTTAATCCACTTCGGTGGCTGCGTGGTCTTACGTGCTAATATCTTATTGTACTAGATTGCCAAAGACGGAGAGTTGGGGTTCAAACCCAGTCGGCTACACTGAGGATGGTTTTTCCACTCTCCCTCCACGCAAATGTGAGTGCACTTCCTCTAAATTAAGCCTTACTAATCTCTAACCCATCAATGTAATTAGTACATAGGCGTATAACCTGAACAGGTAGCAAGACCCGGGTATAAAAAAAATAATATTGTATAAACTTTGACTTTTAGTCCATGGGCACCCAGGTTATATTCTTTTTGTTTCTCCCGTACTCGACCATTGGGATGGTTTGTATGGATTATAAATTACAAACTGTCATCTACATCATTGCCTCTCAGCTCAGTGGAAATAAAATATACATCCCACTTTTCTTTTATAACAAAACAATCGATAGTTTTACATTCTGAGCAGAAATAGTCTCAGTTGAACAAAAGTCGTCTCCATATTTCCTTTTAGGAAAGATATCAGTCATTTGACTGTTAATGACTGAAGCACTTCCTAAAGGGAATTATGAAAACTACTTTTGTTCGACTGAGGACCCTTCATCAGACGTCGATTCAATAATAATATAAAACCAACTGTTCGAATTAATTTGTGACCAATGTGGTTCAGATAATATAAGACTCGGAAATGAAAAAAAAAACTTTTTTTTTAGCACCGCATCATACTACCCGTTCGGGCTATACGCATATATATTAATTATGCTAATGGTTTTATGGATTAAGAAGGTTATATGCATAGGAAGTGTACCTGCATTTGCACGGAGAGAGAGAGAGCGGAAAAACCGCCCTCAGTACACCCAACCGAAATCCAAACCTCAATCTTCCCGTCATCAGCAATATTTTCTACAGCGAGATTAGTGCCTTAGACCATGTGGCCACTGAAGTGGGTGATAGTGAAATTACAGAAAAAATTTCTTATCTAACATAACACTATTACAACTTACATTATTATTATTATTTATTATCATTACTACTATTACTACAACTATATAATATAATATTGTGTTCTGTATTCGAACAGTCTTAAAACAAATGGAATCCTCCAAAATGTACAATTGGAAGGAATTATTTTAGTTACTAAAAATGCATCTTCCTTCCTTGTTTGAGATAACATAAATTATCAGAATAGTAAAAACCTGTTTTAAATATACCACCCGCATCAATTACAGCATGGTCTAAGGCGTCACTCTCACAATAAACTGTCGATGACAGGGATATTAAGTTTCGATTCTATCAGGTGTACTGAGGATAGGTTTTACTAAATTGTTTTCCATTCTCCTTCCACACAAATGCGGGTACTATTATTCCACTAAATTCAACCTTCCTTATCCTAAATGCATTAGGCGTTACATAGGTGTCCAGCCTAAACGGGTAGTATGACAGGGTGCTAAAATATAATTATATATAGATATCAAATTTGAAAAAATAATAAATGTGATAGTTATATATTGAATAAGAATAGACATTAATAACGACCACGTGTGTATTGTATCAAGGAGGGGAGACTTATGCTTTGTTTACGCTGATTAGGTTGATTATAAATTAGTATAATTGAGATTCGGATACTTAGTAATTAATTAATGTAACACTTCCGGAGCACCCATGTACTGTAGACAACTTGTATCTTTATTTTACCATTGGGAGGTTTGTATGAAGTATAAATCACAAAATATACTTCACATATTGTAGATAAGTGATTATTAAAGTGTGGTCTCCTTAATTCCCTAGGAGTGCCACGAAATTCTTGATGTTATGTTACTGTCGAAAACAATATAACTAAAAGACTTTTCAATTAATTTCAAATTTAAGAAAAGTAAATAAGTGAAAAATGCTCGAAAGCATAAACTTATTTTTCCGGGGAATTAATGGAAAATTTATAGATTTTTATACAAAAAGTTCAACTCGTGGTCAAATAGAGGAGACACGGATAAGAATTACCTCTCTAAATGAAATAAGTTTATCTGCGCATGCGTATGTTCTAATCTCCCGTAAGTGTTACTAAATTGCACTTCAGTGTGGTTTTAAGATTCATGACAAAATAATAGTGTTCTGTGAACAAAAAAAAGAGTTGAGAGCCACTTTAATCGAGTAAGGCCTAATTGCTTAATATAAAATAAATAAAAGTACATCACAGTTTGCTTATATAACAAACAAGCAGAGTAAAATTTATTTAATTCAAAGTCCAAGGAATATCTAAAGAAATTTGAAATATCCAAAATCCTAAATAACCATTTTAGTGAATACCTAAGTAACTGGTACACAATAAATTAATGTTTTCAGGATATATTACATAAAAACACACACATTTTCAAACTTACATGCATCTTTAAACAATAGATAAAATCTTCAAGTTAACTGATAGAACTATAAAGATTGTCTTTTAGGTCTGTTTGGGATTCAGTGAATCTTCTCAGGTTTTCTTTCATTGAAAGTTCTTTAGAAACAGATAGTAAGTTATTGGTTCTTCTTCGTTAGAGGATTCTTGGATATTTTTTATAATTATTTCTACAAGATTTTCTCCATCTGTCAGCCACCGTCGCTAAGTTGGGTTTAAAATGCGTAGAAACTTGAAAAAATTATTAATGTATAGACTTCGATTTTATCCAAATATTTCCTTCTAAAATTCGAACTGGACTTATTATTTTATCATTGATATGTTTAGAAATTTCTTAGGAAATCAATTTGAATTAGAATTATCTAATTTTTCGAATTAGCCAATATCGAATTATTCAAATTCTACTGTATAACAAAACAAGTATTTCACTTCTACAATAATCCCGAAGCTGTTGCTCAATTTTCACTCTTACGTCCCCCCTTTCTCCCACAACTAGAGACAAACATCTCTTCCTCGAACACCACCCAGGACAGACAGGAGGAATAGACAGGGAAGGGAGAGTTCCATCCCGACAGACGGGAGAGTCTCAGGCATAAGGGGGCTAGAGGGGGTGCTGGTGGTAGAGCCAGAGTCAGTGTAGAAACTGTGCCAAGACACGTCGAGGGGGGAAAAAACAAGAAAGAGGGAGGGTTAAGGGGGGTTATTTCTGAGTTCATTGTTGTGACAGCTTCAGAAAACCTTTTGGTCCCTTTGCTTCACTTAGACGCACGAAACGCGTATTTAGTCACCGTTCCAAGGGGAGTAAGGAATTTAATAGGAGTCACGGTTTAAGAATGGCTACAAGGAAGGAGCCTGATGGATTTTCAAATAGGAGTCAGCTATTTGTATTAAAGTAGGGGTTTTTCTTTCCTAAAATGGTTTCCCACTCTGCCTACACGTAAACGCAGCTACATTCACTTTGAATTTAATCTTTCTCATACTATACTTATTAGTCTAAATATGTTTTTACCTCGTTTTAATACAGATTTGGGCCCACACTGTGAGGATAGAAATTAGGAAACCATTTAGGTAAAAGGGGAAACCACCCCAAGTACACCCAATCGGGATTCAAATCCCGGTATCCTCGTCACTCGTGATCAAGTCTAATGTCATATTGACGCGTTTAATTATGTTACAATCGATGTTGGTTATTAGTGTTATTAAAATGAATGCTGTCCAGAAAAATATATGATAGAGGGTGTCATTAGGTCAGCTAAACGAGCCCTCTGGGCGTTAATATCAGTTTATAGACCTGAAATGCTACTTTTCAATTCAAGTAGCTCCTCATTTGACCTAAAGAGGCTAAATTGACATTTCTACTGCGTTCTACTACCCGTCCGGCTAGTACAGATTTTAACAACGCTAGTAAATAGGGATGATTAAGGTCAAATCTAGAGGAAATGCAGCTACTCTCACGTGGAAAAAGCGTGGTAAACAGTTTAGACAAAAAAAAACACCACTTAAACACACCCAGAAGTAACTCTAGCCCTTGGCTCCCCTTTACTGAAGAGTCCCCCTTAGTACATGAGACTGACATCTAGTTTTTTTTTCTATTTATTTGCGGCATTTAACGTGTAATTTCTGTACCGACTGATATATCAGCACACGACATATAAACTAAATAGATACCATTACTTATGTAAACAACACCAGGCCCATGGAATAGGGCAACAGTTTGATACATTTTGGTTTTTGCTGATCGAGAGGTCATGGTTCGAATGTCAGACGCATGTGTTTTTTCCTAACTTGTTTATTACTCCTTCTAATTGGGAATACATTTCTTCTCGATTCCCACCGCATAACTTGTAGAGAAATCAGGGAAGTCAAATGGAGAAAACTAACCATAAGGATTTGAAGCATGATATCATCGTCACCGGCAAAACAAACAATACGAGGAATGTGAGGTCTTTACCCACGTGCTTATCCCAGTACACGTTATACCACTTTAGTTTGTAAATCATGTGCGGAAATATTTTTCTCTAAGGCTCACCGTAAATAATATTATTGGGACGATCCAACATAGAAAAAGAAAAGAAGTGACCTGCCGGTCTAGGGGTAAGGTGTCAGACTTCTGTGCACGTGGTCCGGGGTTCAATCCTCGGTCCCGGCACAGATTTATCTGATTACCAAACCCTTCCTTCACCTCTGACAAGACGTGTATATAATCATAACTTATTGAATGTGTGAAATTTCAGGCCTCCACCGTGGTTCGGACTCTACGTTATATTGTAGGTCCTTCATTTAATCTCACAATCACCCTACCATTACACATTAGCGTAAGTGTGTACAATCCAATCGGGTAGTAAGATGCAGTGCTAATAATAATAATAGAAAAAAAAACAAGAATTTTGTGTTAACAGTGTAGGAAGAAGTACGTGAGGTGATAGCGATAAAGAAAGAGGGTAGAAGGAAGAGGTAGCGGGGTATAGAGAAAATAGGAGAACATGTGGAACACACTGGAGTGACAGCAACGTCAGGGCGTCTCGGGGAGGCGACGCACGAAATAGCACCGGACAGGAGACGGGGTGAAGCACGTGAGAATGTACAAGGATATGAAGGCAGGCGATTGGTTTTTTTTTGAAGGAATGTAAAGAAGGTGAGAGGGGTTGGAAATGGTGTAGACACGAGGGAGGGAAGACTCAGAAGGGATGGCCTAGCACAACAACCGGTATACTGACCTTAAGGCACACAACTTTTTTTTTTAACCATTAGGTTTTACAACAAGGCTATAAACGGATAAACTAGCATCGGTGATAATATGGTCTAACGCAGTGTTCCGCAAACTTTTTAAATTCACGGTACACTTAATAAGCCTTTTTGTTTAATTTTTGGTACGCTCCGTGACAGCGTAAAATGGATTGCGCACCCAGTCCAACGGTTGTACAGTAAGTTAGAACTAGGAAGGTAGGTATAGGTTAATTTTTTCCCCCAAAAGTAAATTCAAATGTTCCAAGATTAAACTTTGAAGTTCTTTTTCTGTGTCCGCTTCTTTAACATTGGGTAAAAGATAAAGATTTACTGTTTTTCTGGTAAAAAATAGTATTAGTAAGTAAGAAATGCGGATGACGCATGGCTGCCTCTTGTACCAACTTCATTCGTGTTTATTATTGAACAGCGATGCATATCGTTCTGAGCTGTGGTCGCACTGGACACCTTATTCACCGCCACGGCATACCATTTGAGGAAAATTGGTCTAACGCGCCATTCTCGTGTTGGGCTGGATTACCGCTGAATTGGGTGTACTGAGAGGGATTTTTTCTTTAATGGCTTCCCACTCTCCCTCCACGCGAATGCTGATGTATTTTCTCTAAGATTCTAACACCCTATCCATACTCCATAAGCGTAATTAATTTATGTGTGGTTCCTATAGCTTTGCCGATTACTAAGATGTGGTTAAAAATATTAACGGCTTAATCTAAAGTGTATTATTAATATTATTAATAGCACCGCGTCCTACTACCCGTTCGGGCTATACGCACTTAAACTAATGTGTAATGGTACGGTGATTGTGAGATGAAATGGAGGACCTACAGTTTAACGTGGAATCCGAACCACAATGGAGGCCTGGCATTCCCCACATTCACAAGATGTCTTGTCAGAGGTGAAGGAAGGTTTTGGCAATCAGATAAATCTGTACCAGAACCGAGGTCCGAACAGAAGTCTGACACCTTACCCCTAGACCACCAGGTCACCTCTAAAGTGTAGGAATTAGGAAGAACGCATGTATGGAAGAAGTGCACCCACAATCATGTGAGAGTGGGGAAGGAAGGAAGGATACAATATGGTTAAAATCACACGTTGGATGCTAACCTCAGTCCACCCGAATGATATTTCGAGACCCAAAACAACCCGTCATAGATGACACAGTTTAAAATGTAATACTTATGCCTCAGACCAGGGATTTCCAAACTTAATAAGAGGATGGCCAAAGAAAAAAACAAAAATTAATAAATTGGTCAGCCAAGAATTTCTAAACACACAAATTATGATATGTATAGGTTTAAATATATTGATAATTCAAACCAATCTTAAATACTCTAGTGGCTAAATATATTTTTAAAGTTCATTCAGTAGATTTATATGACGGGCTGTGAGATGAGTAAAACTGTGAATGAGCTTTCTGATTTATTTTATATAATCTGGGTTAAACTGTGAGGAGGGGATTCTCCGGACAAAAGACAGATGTTCATTAGTAAGTCAGTTTCTAAGATCACTTTTCCTAAGTTTCATGGTTTAAATCAGTGGTTCCCAACCTTTATCAGCTGACGCCACCATTTGTAGATAGTCATATTCCCACATTCTTCCCAATATTATTTAAGATATTGTCATGTGAATAAAATTAGAAAAACTTCAAAAACACTGACCTTTTCTTGCATCCTTTACACTCCTTCCTTAAGTGCTAGTTAAGTCCTCTTGGTTATAGTGAAATCTCTGTCCCTTACGTCACTCAATTCACTTTTCAGCGCCAACACGTAATTCTCAATATTTCTTGAATTATTTGTGTAGGCCTTTTAATAATGAGATAAACAAATTGGTTTGGCACAGCTTTAACTTAAATAAACAACTATGAAGGGGTGGACTGGAGGTCTAGGGGTCCGGGGCTCAATCCCCGGTCCCGGCACATATTTATCTGATTACCAAACCCTTCCTTCACCTCTGACAAGAAATCTTGTGAATGTGGGGAATGCCAGGCCTCCACCATGGTTAGGATCCCACATTAAACTGTAGGTCCTCCATTTCATCTCACAATCACCCTACCATTACACATTAGCGTAAGTGCGTATAACCCAAATGGGTAGTAAGACGTGGTGCTAATAATGATAATAGCAACTATGAAATGCAAAGAAAAAAGGTTAAATTTATTGTTTTAATGGCAAGTCTTGAATTATTTTTAGTGTATACTTTTTTTTTCGGAAACAATTTTCATACTTGACGTATTTGACATAGGAGTATACTTGACGACAAATATTATTTTAGTAACTTTTGAAGCTGTCCAAAAAGTCACTTCCATTCTAAATCTGACTGTTAATACCTGGAAGGTTTTTTCTTTATCTCCCTGCTCATGAAATTATCTCGGATAACCAATATATTTCCATAGTGCGCCTCTANAACAAACTTTCGGATTAAGTAATATACATATATTAATAAAGCTACATGACGTCAGGACGCAAGTGATCTATACCGACCGAGCGGCCACCGTGTGTTACGGAAGATAGTCGTAACATGTGTGGATAAAGATTGTCATATAATCAGCACAACGAATCCTGCGGCCACTAATCTCAGTTTTCTATAAGGGAGCCACCACCTATTTATCCAAGTAGCCCCTCATTTGTCTTCTTGATGAGGCTGGCCCGTTCCAAACTCACTGTTTCACACAATCACTAAAACCCCGATCCCCAGTCATTGCTAATCCAGTCTATTGGGAAATAGACGCCTTAAGCCAGAGGTTTTAAGCATTTTTACAATTACAAGCCCCCAATGGATAACCCAATATGTCTCAGCACCCCCTCTCGCCAGATTGTCGAAATCATCATCACCAGTCCTATTAGGTACCATTCTGATTACAAAGATGTCAATAGTTTGGTTTTACTTTACATATGGGTAGCTAGGAACAATACATCTGAAAGAAGCTCAAAAAGATTTTTATCTTATTTATTTCTAGAAAAATGGCAAATCACAACTAAACAATCCTTATTGAATGGTTAAAGTTTATTCTAATACAACAACAGAACTCTCTCAATATACTAGTCTGCCAATGACAGGAGGATCAAGATTCGATACACAGTTGGGTGTACTGAGGGCAGTTTTTCTTAAATGGTTTTCCACTTTCCCTCCAGTATATGCAGACATATTTCTTCTAAATTCAATCCTCCACATCCCTATCTCACTAGCATAATTAGTAAAAACTTTATAGCTTGAATAGGTAGTTAGAAGCATAACTAAAAAAAATATTTTCAGGTGTCAAGTCCCATTTTTTTATTATCTGTTTCCCATAACCCCTGCTTAGACCATACGATACGGATAACTATATGATCAATATAGGTAATATAATAGCAATGAAGCAGATTATTTTACTTAAAACAATTATTTATAAAAAGGTTATACTGTGTATATTAAAACTTTCTCTAAACATGTAAACAAAACTAAAATCTTTGCCTCCAAAGAAAAATTGTAGTGAGTAAATATGTTGACAAGTCTTTGACAGTTTTATTACACTCTCAAGATTTCTGTTTCTAAACATGGAGTGTCAACTTGGTGATAAAGATTGTCGGCCCCCTTGACAAAACACTCAAAGGACACGAGCCCTCTAGAGTCTTAAGTGTCCTCGACGACTGTCATTGAAGGGAAGAAGATATAATTTATTTTCTGGAGACCTAACATCAAAAACAGTATTTGAGTAAAGAAAATACGTAATGTCTTAATAAGTTGCAGTTATTGTTAAGAAAAATGAAGCAATATGTCTCAAAAGGTATACTTTATCCAAATAAATATTAAATAAGCCTATTCGTTTGGAGCCTTAACTTCTTTTCACAGAATATCACCGCTGAGGGAACTGCAGGTTTTATGGAAAAAAGCTTTACTTCGCTCTCTCCAAGTTAAGTGTTGTCAAATATTCTCACTTTCAGTTTATCGGAAAGGTGAGAGGGCTGTGGTAAGGAGCTATTGGCAACCTGACGTTGCAAAATTTGTCGGTAATTTGAGGGAGGATTAACCATATGAAAACAAGAGGATAACATTGATTTACAATAGTACCCGTTGAGTTCTCTTAGAGAAATCTAAGATTTTTCAGTTATGGAAGATAAAAATAAAACTTTTTATTGATTTGTTTGAGATATTTTATATTTAACGTTCACTTTATGAACCAACTGATTATATCACACAATAATTTCTATGACCGAGAGTTAAAGGGTATACTCATTTTGCTTGTAAAGTTATTTTCACATACCTTCCAGGGTTCTTTTACATGCCACACTCGATATGTTAGAGACGGTTCTACTTTTTCGAAGGAAGCTATGCTACGGATTTTTATCGTTCAAGAAAAATCTGTCGACCTCGGCTGGATCTAAACCCACAAAATCGGGTCCTGAGGCAAGCATTTTACACCAATACCACCGAAGTCGACAATACAAAATTAGCTCTCTTACGATTTTAAGAATTTATCAAATTGATCTACCCTGGTTTACTGGCAAAAAGCGATTCAAACGAGTAATCTCTCCTCTGTTGTATCCTAGCCGGGTGACCTGGCGGTCTAGGGGTAAGGTGTCAGACTTCTATGCTGGCGGCCGGGGTTCAATCCTCGGTCCAGGTAAAGATTTATCTGATTACCAAACCCTTCCTTCACCTCTGACAAGACATCTGGTGAATGTGAGGAATGCCAGGCCTCCACCGTAATTTGTTTGAGATATTTTATATTTAACGTTCACTTTATGAACCAACTGATTATATCACACAATAATTTCTATGACCGAGAGTGAAAGGGCATACTCATTTTGCTTGTAAAGTTATTTTCACATACCTTCCAGGGTTCTTTTACATGCCCTACTCGACATGTTAGAGACGGCTTTACTTTTTCGAAGGAAGCTATGCTACGGATTTTTATCGTTCAAGAAAAATCTGTTGACCTCGGCTGGATATAAACCCACACAATCGGGTCCTGAGGCAAGCATTTTACACCAAAACCACCGAGGTCGACAATACAAAATTATCTCTCTTACTATTTTAAGAATTTATCAAATTGATCTACCCTGGCTTACTGGCAAAAAGCGATTCAAACGAATAATCTCTCCCCTGTTGTATCCTAGAATCCTAAAATCAATAAACCGTGGATAAACAATCCATGAAGTATGTGGTTAGCAGCGCATATATTCACATACTATCCTGTAGGAGTGTTTGTAACAAAACGAATAAAAAAAACCACTCAAATCTTTACTTGTACCTGCATAGTGCTGACATTTCTTAGACGTCCAACTAATAAATAAAACATGAGAGACCTCACTTTTCTCTTCTTGAGCTACATCTTGTTGTAAAAACAACACAAGTGCCTTCATAGTTTATCAGGGTTAAACATCTATCATATTAATTCTACACCTTTTCATGCTTCACACCTATTTCTCCAGCATTCGTGTTTAGACTAAGAGAAGGGCTCGCACACAAACCACTTCTTACAACCCATCTTAATGGGCTAGCGAAGAGGAAAGTGTGATATAAAGCAGTGGTATTCAATATTTTTGGTTCACGTACCCCCAGAAATCTTGTTGTAAAAACAACACAAGTACCTTCATAGTTTATCAGGGTTTAACATCTATCATATTAATTCTACACCTTCTCATGCTTCACACCTATTTCTCCAGCATTCGTGTTTAGACTAAGAGAAGGGCTCACACACAAACCACTTCTTACAACCCATCTTAATGGGCTAGCGAAGAGGAAAGTGCGATATAAAGCAGTGGTATTCAATATTTTTGGTTCGCGTACCCCCAGATATAGTTTCTCTTCAACTTTGCAACCCACCGAGGTTGTTAGTGCATAATGAAAGTTATCATGAGCGTATAAAGATGGTATAAGGGGGTCTGGACCCCCTGTAATTCTATGAGCCCCCCCAGGGGTCTTCGTGTGTACGTAAACAAACTATTATTTTCTTTTCTAGATGAACCAAGAGCGTAGAAATATATTTTTAAGGTGGTGGAGTGTTGGGGAGGGGGTAAGGGACTGCTAGAAAATTTTAATATACCTTTAGCCACGGATGTCTTAAACCCACAAATGCTTTAATATGTATATATAGAAAGGCTAGTCCATCAAATTCTAAGGTGGGGGTAAATCCAAACCCACTCAACCCCACTCTGTCTGCGCCCTTGAGAGGAACTTCTGTAGAAAAACTAGATTTCTACGTCCTCTCATTTAACACATTCGATACTAAATATATGTTTTAAATTTTACGTACTCCCTAGAATGAATTCACGTACCTCCAGGGGTACGCGTAGCTTATATTGAATACCATTGTTCTACAAAGTATTCGCATTGGCAAGAATTCTAGTACCGATGACCCCAGTCAGTGATGGTTTAATTTAAATTCTTTATTTTCATTTGTATGAGGTTTTTACGTGCACTTTCTGAACAAGACTGAATATATCAGCACATGGGAATTTCTATGAGCTAGAGCCAAAGGAGCTTCCAGTTTTTCCGGCAAAGGTATTTTAACAAACATTCCAGGGTTCTCTTAGCTGACACAATCGACATGGGACAAAAGGCCTTATTTCTCTTCTAAGAAAGTTGTGCTACTGATTTTTATCTCTAAGAAACTCCTTTGACCTTAAATAGGGCTTAAACCCACTTACATAGGGCCCTGAGGCGAGCACTTTACCCCAAGAACACCGTGGTCAACACTTTTTAATTTAAATGATAGGAATATAAAAGGTAGTGCTCAAACTCAGGAGTAGAGAGGGAGAGAGAGGGTTGGAAAAACTCATCGAATAATCGCTTGTGTAAAACAAGGTCTCCCCATAGAATTAGTGAGGTCCTGAGCAAAAATTTGCTGTGAGGCCCCTCAATCATCTGCCTAAGGGCCTTCCCCAGAATTTTAAAAAAAAATTGCTTAGTGTCATTACAGTAGTTTGCTCCTATTTACCAATTTTCAGCCGTATATCAAATCAATAAATGCCATAAAATAAAAATAAGGGTTGTAATTAATGCTAGAAACCAAGTTTTTATGCACAAAAGCGTTGATTTATCCCCAACCTTGGTTTATATTTTCTTTTGCAACGAACATGATCTACATTAAAGTAAAAAGAGCAACTGTGGAAAGTTTGAATTAAGTCGGTTAAGACATTTAAAGTTTATCGTTCAATAAATCAAACCACATGATATGTTTTAATTGACATAATTTTCATACGAGCGCACGGACAAAAAGTTTCTACCCTATTTTAATTTTTCCCCTCTGTAACCTAAGCAGTTATGGAACCCCTTAATAATTTGGCCCTGTGCAGCCACACAGTTTTCACACCTCTAACCCCCACCCCCTGGTGTAAAACAACCCCATTACAGCATTTTTATACTAAAACCTTGAGATTTCCGTAGCCAGCAACGCAATATGAAAACCTCTCCCCTTATATCGGATAACCACCGACGTGCGTTAGTTATTATTAGGTTAATATTATAACAATTAAAACAAATTTGGACGATACTTGTTTTAAAACCTGTAGATCAGGTTGATTAATTATTATTAATGTATTTATGAATAATTATATAACCTTCCTAGGTTTTTAAAATTAATACAGACGTTGTTTTAATAAAAATAAAACATAACATTTTAAGATCAGCGATTAGGTAATTTATTGAAAGCTGAGTGCACTTAACGTGTTCTCTTCTTTACTGTATTTATTCTAGTGTTTACTATTTATATTCTTCAAGGATACATTTGATTTAAAAACATTATATTTATTCTAAAATGAAAAAAATAGAAATAAATATGAATTTTAAGGCAGATTAGTTGTAAAAAAAATATGTAATTTTTATATATATTTTTGATTTAAGTTTGAAATAGCCTGTGTGTATATACTTAAATGTTGTTATAAAAGCATCATTAATGACTGAAAAGCTAAATTAGAAAAGAAAACTAAGGGTTAGACAAATTTTAAAAGGTTGATTATAATTAGGGGACTGATTCCAATATACTTTTCAAATTAGAGTTTTTATTTTAATAGTCTTATAAATCAAGAGATCATGTATGTATGTATGTATGTATGTATGTATGTATCACTACATGAGTG
>CABFOV010011073.1:0-14511 GCA_902141375.1 Timema poppense
CATTTGTGCCGGTTGTTAATAACCTTGGTTTACATATAAATGAAAACCTAACATGGAATAATCATGTGAAACAAATATGTAAGAAAGTGTTCTTTGCCTTACACTCACTTAAGCGCCTGAAAAAAAGGTATAACAATGAATATTAAATCCACTCTTATCCAATCCCTTATCCTCCCGCTTGTCGACTATTGTGATGTAGTTTATAATGACCTGACAACTGAACTTGCGGTAAGACTACAAAGACTCCAGAACACACGCGTTAGATTTATATTCGACCTCCTGTCACGTGATTATATTTCCCCATACTATAAGAATTTAACTTGGCTAAGACTTAAATAAAGACGAATTCTACTCTCGATGACAATCATAAAGAAACTATTGACTTTCAACTCCCCACAATACCTTTCTTCACGTATTCGCTCACTCAACCCTAATAATAATTTCAACACTCGATCACAAGAAATTTATATTTTATTCATTCCTCTTCATAATTCCAATCATTACTCAAATTCTTTCACTGTTTCAGCTTCTCGTTCATGGAATACCCTAACCAACGATGTAAAGAAATTAGAATTGATTGGTTTAAGGCGAAAAGTCACAGAGCTGCATGTGGAAGCTCATTCTTGAGATTGAAAGGGGTGAGACATAATCACACCTTTGAGTGAGTGTGTGTGTGTGTGTGTGTGTGTGTGTCCGCGCACGCGCGCGCGCGAGCGTGGTACGTAATCTCTGTTTATTTTAGCTCTAGTTTTTTTTTAAATACTTTTTGTGTGTATTTATATATATTATTTTGTTAAACTTCAGTTTAATTGTATTGGTTAAGTGTACGAAAAGGCAGTAGCCTTAACTTCGCCATTAAAGTCGACTATTATTATTATTATCCCAACCCCTACCGCTCGGGGTCCATCCCAACCATGTAAGTCCCTATGGTGCCTCGGTAGTAGCCTCGGTGCTGAAGTAGCGTTGGCTACCGGGAGCCCGAATAAAACCAGTGACCTTACACAGTTTGTCCATTTAAACAATAGAATATTCATCATCTTAGTTTTTCTCGGTTTTATTTTTTGTTGCCTAAGATAATCTCTATAAAGTCTAAATAAAGATGGATAAAAAGAAAATAAGCAAAGTGCAAAAGCAGATTTTGCATAATATATGTATAATACTTTATGTTTCTTTGATTCACTAAATGTTTAAATATAAAGCTATAACTATTATAACTTATTACATCATATATGATTTATCTTAATAACTCTAATAGGTAACTAAAAAGTTAAAATTAAATAACACACAGCATTTGGATGTGATGCCTTTCTATTTGAACAACGCCGTTTATTAAGCCTGAACAATTTCATAATTTCCTATAACTGATCTCAAAACTATCTTCGCGCTCACAAAATACACGTGGCATTCTATTAAATTCATTTTCTAATTATTCATGTTCTCTTATTATTAAATAATTCATCCCTGTTTCCGCCATTTTACATTTTGTCTAACAAAAATACTTTTGAATTATCTGTTGCGAGATTGACGATTCAGAGAGTTGAAACTTTAGTGAGGTCTAAATTAATAGAAAAATCTAAGTCCGTAACAACAATTTTTCAAGACTAGCTAAATATATAAAGTTTCCCGAGTGTGTCAGGTGAAGTCCCGATCTCACAATGGAATAAACTTTAAACATCTCGGGAATAGGCCCGTAGGTGCACTACAGGTGGGCTTTCAACAGGAGATTACTAAATTAAAAACTAATTGGTCTATAATTAAATAAATGTATTAATTATTTACCTATATATTTCAGTGGTATTAAAGATTTTTCGGATATTTAACCCCCTTCCAACCCACCTGCATATATAATTAATATAAAATGTATAGCCCCAAAGACTTTGTTGTGTAATGCAAGTTATACATGTTCTATGATCTACATCGAGAATAATTAAAATAAGCTACAACCAAAACAATTTATTTAACAATAAGTTTAAATTGAAAAATACATATATATATATGTATGAATATATAGTACATTTTATATAACACCTAGGATATCCTTGCTTACCCCTGTCTATAGCACAGTTTGGTTTCCTTCAGAATATAATTTGGGTGTTTGCTAGATAAAACATGTTTGAGTCGTAATTTCTTCTCGCTATAACTACTTGAACATCTAGTTTTAAAAATGTAAATCAAAAGGTGTTTTCTTGATTAATGATTTTTTAAATAAAATTATATGTATGTCAATACATTACATGATGTATCTATTTTTTTCCTGATAAATTGTAAACCATAATTTTATTTACTCAATTTCGATATTAAATAAAGTATTTTAATAACAATTTAGAAATTATCGTTTGGGGCATTAGAAAGAGGGCTGTAAAGCTCTTTTGAAATGTCAAGTTTTAGCTTACCTCGAAACATTAGAAGAAAACTCATAGTCATGTTTTCTTTCTACTGTTAATTTTTAAATATTCACTATGTGCATCTATGTAAAGGCAGAGGTGTAGAATATTATTAAATGTAAGTGTTTCTATGTATGTTTAATGGATATGAGCATTGAGCGATATCTGTCCCACAGTAAGGTCTTATATTTAAAATCTAGTAGCATTTGTGCACGAATATGTGAACCTCTACACAATAATTTTAAAATATTGACTTTATTTTTAAAGGCCATCAAGGGAAGGGTTAGGAAGGAATTAAAATAATATGTTTTTAAACAAATTAGCACGCCGTCAGGGGGTATCAAAATGATCTAATGCATGGTTACGTCAGGCGATGTTGGGTATTTCTGCTAGTATTGAATATTTGAGAAAATCGAGGAATATTTGTTTTATTAATTTATTTCAAGGAAGATAGCACAACTAAAATGCTTTTTTTATTTTTATTGTGAACAAAAATATGTTAGAGATACCGAATCTAATAAACCGCCAACCATCTCTATATATATATAGAGGAAAAATTATTCATACCTTGAAATTTAAGAAAAACATGATCCCGTAGTGGATGCTCGTGTATAGGCACTGCGGAATTGCAGCACCCCCTATTTCCCCTGATAATAATGATAACATTTAATATAATGAGTCCTGTTTTCTTTAATTCTTTATTTATTTTTGTAGTACAAAATATATTCCTTAAGCTTAATGTAAGTACTACTGTAGCCATCCCTCAATTTATGAAAAAATACAAACATCTTTGCATGGAACTGTGCGCTTCACAGTTCCAGTGACGTGGTGTTTGACTGTTGTGTGCATGCGCACATAGGAGGGGGCTGGGGAGGGATATGGGACTGCCAGTTAGAGATATATAGCACTGTTGCTTTTACAGTGCCGGCTCTGGCGTAATAGTGGTAGGATTTTTATTTCTACTCAGCTTGTGTTGTGCTTAAAAACCATGTACCATATTCTTGAATGTGATAAAAAGTAGAGGAGTGTAGAATTAGATTATTATTCTCCTTCCAGCTATTCTATTTGATTTTTTTTTTCGTTTCTTTTATTTAACAGAGAGACAAAATGTGCTTTCAGTACTTTCAATGGGAAAAATTTATTCAATTGTCCTCCAGAGATCAAGGAGAAAATTATTGAATATTTTGCGCAAATTAATACAAGAAGAATGTATTTCATTTTTAAATGAATAGATAAATCTTGAACTGTAAAATTTTAAGTTGAATTAAGAAAATAGGATTCTTTTTGTTAAGATTTTTTAAAGTTTCGGAATAAAGTTTATTTCTATACGTGTTTTTTCCTTTTACACAAATTTAAGATTCTGGCTGTAAAGACCATAAACGATGTGGGGGAGTTCGTGGTTTTTTTAGAAGATCATATATGTTTCAAACCGTGAAACTTGAAATTTTGAGTAAAGATTCCTTTTTGGCCCTAGACCAGATATAGGACAAATTTTTGTGAGAATCAACCTGAAAGCGATAACATAGGGAATTGGAATATATTCAAAATTCATGGACCGCGCATCTTTGAAATGGTGGACAAAGAGACATAAAGTATAGAATCAGTGTTTCCTTATAGAATTTGATGAGAATTTTTTTTTACGGATATTTAAATTACATTAGCTAAAGGGATGTATAGAGGCAAAATCAAAGTGGTAGTATATTCTTGGTCCTCTAATCAAGATGAAATTTAACATATGGAGGCCAATCGAGTTGTACTTGCAGAATACTAATATTAGATTAATTCGCGTACAGTATTTACACAACGGGTGGCAAGGTGAATTGAAGAAATGTGGGTGGAGTGTTCTAGACAACAAAAAATAATATAAATTAGTAATTTTCAGGGTGGTAGAAGGTTGAAGTTTTGTATACAACTAATGGGACCACTACAAATAACTTGTAAAAATATGAACATTTTGTATTCAATAAATGGGACACTGGGAAATAGGAAAGGTGATATAAACAGAATAAAAGATTTTTGTGTGTGCTAGAAAATTTAAACTTGACCGTCAGTTAGGAGGACAACTCTAAATTGCCAAATAATTCTTAAAAAATTAAATTTCTAGCGATAGACTTAGAGAAATTGGGAAGTAGGAGGTAAAAATTTTCAAAACAGTGGAGTAACTTTTTCTCTGTGTGGTGTAAAACGAGTTTGTCAAGCATATAATAACCACAAATAAATTTTAAATATTGGTTATTCCTAATAAGGCTGGTGAAATTGGGATTCTAAAATTTCTAAACAAATTAGACTAAATTACTTATCTAAGTGTCAGACGATTAACATTAGTAGGGGGTGACCTGGCGGTCTAGGGTTAAGGTGTCAGACTTCTATGCTGGCGGCCGGGGTTCAATCCTCGGTCCCGGCACAGATTTATGCAAATTCTCCTAAATAGTGTATTAAATTCTTAAATATTTTAATATCACTTATCAACATCACATTTGTAATAGACATATTACTAATAACACCTTAAAACCCAGTCAAAATGTCAATAACGAACCCACACAGTCATATGTCCACGAATCCCCCCCTATCCACGGTCACATCTCATCCTGACAAACCTTAGCCCCACATCGATAAGACAGGGGATTGTGGAAATAAATACCTTTAGTATTTATATTCATAATGTATTTACGGCAATATTACCTTTCAACAAAACATTATTTATATACATAGAAATTCGTAGGAATACCGTCTGAGGGGCTATTTATATTACTTTAAAAAATATCTATAATATTAACATGAGTGTGGAATTATAGGAATGATACATTATTGATAAACATTCCATACTACAAGGCTGATTATGCCTGTAGAGACCATAAACGATGTGGGTGAGTTCGTGGTTTTGTTAGAAGAGCTTATAGGTTTCAAACCGTGAAACTTGAAATTTTGAATAAAGATTCCTTTTTGGCCCTAGATCAGAGATAGGACAAAGTTTTGTGAGATTCAACCTGAAAGCGATAACATAGGGAAGTGGAATATATTCAAAATTCACTGACCGCGCATCTTTTAACTGGTGGACAAAGAGACTTAAAGTTTAGAATCAGTGTTTCTTTATAGAATTTGGTGAGAATTTTTTTTAGGGTTATTTCAATTACATTAGCTAAAGGGATGTATAGAGGATAAAAAAATGGGTAGTATATTCTTGGTCCTTTAATCAAGATGAAATTTAATGTATGAAGGCCAATCGAGTTGCATATGCAGAATACTAATATTAGATTAATTCGTGTACAGTATTTACATAACGGGTGGCAAGGTGATTTGAAGAAAAGTGTGTGGAGTGTTCTAGACAACAAAAGATAATATAAATTACTAATTTTCAGGATGGTAGAAGGTTGAAGTTTTGTAGACAACTAATGGGACCACTACAAATAATTTGTAAAAATATGAACATTTTGTATTCAATAATTGGGACACTGAGAAATAGGAAATGTGATATAAACAGAATGAAAGATTGTGTGCTAGAAAATATAATCTTCACTGTCAGTTAGGAAGAAAATTCTAGATTGCCAAATAATTCTTAAAAAATTAAATTTCCTATGCTAGACTTAGAAAAATTGGGAAGGAGGAGGTAAATATTTTCAAAAGCTGTGGAGTAACTTTTTCTTTGTGATGAAGTTTTGTAGACAACTAATGGGACCACTACAAATAATTTGTAAAAATATGTACATTCTGTATTCAATAAATGGGACACTGGGAAATAGGAAATGTGATATAAACAGAATAAAATTTTTATGTGTGCTAGAAAATATAAACTTCACTGTCAGTTAGGAGGACAACTCTAAATTGCCAAATAATTCTTAAAAATTTAAATTTCCAATGCTAGACTTAGAGAAATTGGGAAGGAGGAGGTAAATATTTTCAAAAGGCAGTGGAGTAAATTTTTCTTTGTGTGATGTAAAACGAGTTTTTCAAGCAGATAATAACCACAAATAAATTTTAAATATTCGTTATTCCTAAGAAGGCTGGTGAAATTGGGATTCTAAAATTTTTAAACAAATTAGACTAAATTACTTCTCTAAGTGTCAGACGATTAACTTTAGTCAATCAACTTTAGTATAAAGACCCCCTCAAACAGTATCAAGGTCTGAATTCTTAAATTTCAAAAATAAGGCTATGAAAATATGGAGAGATAGTCGGTCCCCTCTAAATGTTTCCAAAGGTATATAAATAAAATTGTTTCTAGAAATTCTGTGAAGTAGCAAACTGTAAACTTGTGAATGTGAGGAATGCCAGGCCTCCACCGTGGTTCGGACTCCACGTTAAACTGTAGGTCCTTCATTTCATCTCACAATTACCCTACCATTTCACATTAGCGTAAGTGCGTATAACCCAAACGGGTAGTAAGACGCGGTGCAAATAATAATAATAACATTAGTCAACCAGGTATAAGTACCAACTCAAACAGTATCAAGGTCTGAATTCTTAAATTTCAAAAAGAAGGCCAGGAAAATATGGAGGGATGGTCCCCTCTAAATGTTTCCAAAGGTATATAAATAAAATTGTTTCTAGAAATTCTGTGAAGTAGCAAACTGAAATTGTAATTCTTTAAATAACGGCAAGTAGTTTAATACACCTTTCTGTATTACCGAATAACGTCTGAACAAAAAAAATATCAAAATGGAAGTCCAATAATCTTATTATCTGTTCCAAGAATTACAATTTCAGTGGCGTAGCTAGCTAACGTGCTAGTTTCGTATTGAGCTAGACCCACAAGGATGGGGAGATCGAGGTACGAACCTCGTTCAGGAGAGATGAGCGGGTTTTAACCTTGATGGATTTTCACTCTCCTTCCACGAAAATGCGGGTTCACTTCCACTATATTCAATCTTCCATATTCTCAGTCCACTAGATTAATTGATACTCAAACGCATAGCCCAGACGGTTAGTAAGACTCAGTGCTAAGTACTATTATATTGTTTCAATATTGATCTCGATCAGACAGTTGTTTGTTAGATAGGTTTTAGAAAGCAATTTTAATTTATATTAATTTCTTGGCAATAGATCAAATATGTAAAACATATTTTTTTAGGTGATGATATATTTTATTTCGAGACAGTCTTCCCAAATATTGCGAACAAGTGTTATTCTGAATTAATATTATGTTATATTGAATATAGTATCAGGTTGTTTTCTGTATAACTTGATCACCAATGGAATATTATAACTACTTCAAATCCAAGAAGATAAAATATGAAATAGCATTCCAATTGGAAATCCAAATATAAATCTTAAAATTGTAGTTGTGATAAGAATATGAGAGTTCTTGTCGTGTTTTAAATTAAGGGAGTGTTTTCCTTAGCTCAATTAACTGCTAGTTCAGGAACTGTATTCTTATGTAGAGGGGTTGATCATTTCTAAGGAGTTAAAAACCAAAATAAATAAAAGTAATATATTTTTTGTTGTGACTTATTGCTTCAGTGCATTTGGTTCGGGAATCGAAATCCTGACTATCACATAAAGATCCAATTCACCTTTATTGAAGTTTCCTACCATTGACAAGAGATTAATAAGTATATACTTTAAAGTAGTACCCCTTACTTTTACAATATTAAACTACTTTCAACTCAGATCTGCAAGTCTTGGGTTCAGATTACAACTGTGGGTGTATTTTGTTTTAACATAAGCATATTTAATTTTTCATACTAGCAAAATATTCTCGTGCATTTATTTAAATTTTGCTCGCCAAACATTTTGTTTTTTTAAATATGATTTTACATTCAAACAAAAGATTCTGGCACTCAAGTATTCTCAAAAGGGTGGGGGAACTAAATAAGTGCGAGCAATTTTAAAAATGTGCAATTATTTCTTAACCTGACATTACTTAGTACATTTTCAATAACTTCCGAGTTATTAGAGATTGGCTTGATGGGAAACTGAAGTGCACAACACAATAAGTGTGATTGTTTTTGAGTGCTCAGTTTTGAAATACATAAATACTTGGTTGCACAACTGATAATATTAAACGCTGGGAGTAATGGTTTTAATGTTCTTAGTTGGAATTATTGATGTCAAAAGACGTTAGGATAAGATATACAACTTTTTATTAGGCAGGTGAAAAATGTTCTTATTTTTTTCACTAAGGTACTAGAAACAAAAACATACTTATTAAAGTTATAATCTATGCAAGAAATCACTTGGGTATTTTAATGTTTACAATACACACATGAAAATGTACAAATTAATTTTATCGCTGCGTATTTTTTTAAGTACTTTATTAACCAGATTTATTAAAATTATAAAAGAATTCAAAACCTTTTAGGGTTCCAAGCTCTCTAATCACATAACATTTATTGTAATGACCTTTTTGTTTTTAATATCTTCAATAGCAACATTTCTTGTAATTTTGTCCTTGATCATGAATATATATATATATATGTTCTTTTTCGGGCCTCTTGCTATCCAAAATTATTTTCTCTCGACAGCTCTTATAAGGTGAACCAACCCCTTACTTTTACAATATTAAACTACTTTCAACTCAGATCTGCAAGTCTTGGGTTCAGATTACAACTGTGGGTGTATTTTGTTTTAACATAAGCATATTTAATTTTTCATACTAGCAAAATATTCTCGTGCATTTATTTAAATTTTGCTCGCCAAACATTTTGTTTTTTTAAATATGATTTTACATTCAAACAAAAGATTCTGGCACTCAAGTATTCTCAAAAGGGTGGGGGAACTAAATAAGTGCGAGCAATTTTAAAAATGTGCAATTATTTCTTAACCTGACATTACTTAGTACATTTTCAATAACTTCCGAGTTATTAGAGATTGGCTTGATGGGAAACTGAAGTGCACAACACAATAAGTGTGATTGTTTTTGAGTGCTCAGTTTTGAAATACATAAATACTTGGTTGCACAACTGATAATATTAAACGCTGGGAGTAATGGTTTTAATGTTCTTAGTTGGAATTATTGATGTCAAAAGACGTTAGGATAAGATATACAACTTTTTATTAGGCAGGTGAAAAATGTTCTTATTTTTTTCACTAAGGTACTAGAAACAAAAACATACTTATTAAAGTTATAATCTATGCAAGAAATCACTTGGGTATTTTAATGTTTACAATACACACATGAAAATGTACAAATTAATTTTATCGCTGCGTATTTTTTTAAGTACTTTATTAACCAGATTTATTAAAATTATAAAAGAATTCAAAACCTTTTAGGGTTCCAAGCTCTCTAATCACATAACATTTATTGTAATGACCTTTTTGTTTTTAATATCTTCAATAGCAACATTTCTTGTAATTTTGTCCTTGATCATGAATATATATATATATATGTTCTTTTTCGGGCCTCTTGCTATCCAAAATTATTTTCTCTCGACAGCTCTTATAAGGTGAACCCTATGGTTGTATCCACAGCGCTAATTCAATAATTTTCAAATTAGAAAATTATCGTAAAAGAAAATCTAAACTCGGAGTTATTTAAAGAACTCCCTTATAATCATTCACTCTTCGAGGCTCTGCCACGAGGGTATAGATTTACTTTATTCGAATGCATTTTTGTTTACTGTTATCAATTTCAAATACTTGAGCTTTTACTGCTCTCACATTATTCATATTTTTATCATCAATCTTTAAGAGTAATATCTAATTTTTATTTTCTCTCTATTTTACAGGCAGAGAACACATTGCGAAAACAACCTTTACAATTTTATTTCCGGTTAAAATTTTAACATTTTATTAGATGTTGCACATCTTCAAGTCATCGCCTTGACATTTAATTATTCAATAATACATTCTAACCAATAAAAAAATGTAAATATTGACTATTGAATCTATAAAGAAGATAGATCACTGCTGTGCAAACATTTCTTCTAAGAGGTTTAAGGAAAAATAACATAATTTTTTTAGATACTTATATTTAATTACTCTATAGCATTGGAGAATTATTACGTTAAGACTTAAGTAGTATATGTTTACAACTAAAGCTCACAAAAGTGTATTAATATTTTAGCAAATATCTCAGAAACTGTTGCTTTTATAAAAATATATGTCAAATAAAAGTTTTTATTTCTAATAGCCCTACAACATTGCAATGATAGCATTTCAAATAGTTGTGGAGATACGGAAATTAACGCTTCTGTGTGGTACCCTACAAAGCATTTCCATGGGAAAATGAAAATAGCCAGTTTATTTATAATCTTAATCAACGCCTAGATACGAATTTTAATCAAAATCGTTGTAGCAGATTTTGAGAAAACATATTTTCTTCTCTTTTCGCCCCTTATAAAACTACTCTTAATTTTAAGTTTTAATAGACATACAGACAGACGGCATTAAAAATAATATTTTTTAGGTTTCAGGGGGTCATGAGACGTCGACAACCATCAACATTTCAGGTTAGATTTTTTTTACGGTTGCAATACTTAAAATTTAATGTCCAAAAAGTTAAAAAAATATATATAATTTCTTAAAGAATTAAAGTTATTCATTTTATAAAAATATGTTTCGAATACAATATTTGCATTATAAATATATATACATATTTGTAATGATAAGTAATTTCATATTTCAAATAGTTTCGGAGATATTATAAAAAAATGTTAATTTACTCATCGGACCGGAGCCCTTAAAGCTATTTTGCTGAAATATTGAGAGTAGTCATTTGGAATATTTATTCATATTTATAAATGAAATTTAATCAAAATCTAAACAGCCGATTTTGAGAAAATCGTATTTTTCTTTTTTTGCCCTTCAGTAAACTACCCTTCAATTTAGGGGTAGATATCAAACTCCAAAATCTCCTCGGGGCAACCCTATGAAAACCCTAGATATCAAGTTTTAGCTGAATCGTTAAAATAGTTTAGGCTCTAGTTGGAGGTACAGACAGACAGACAAACGGAAATTATATTTTAAAAAAATGGATTCAGGGAGTCATGAAACGTCAAGATTCATCAAAATCTCAAGTTCGGTTTTTTTGATGATCACCATACTTTCTCTACCTGTAAGATAGATAGAAAGTAAAAATAGTCTTAGGAGTGTCAAATTTAAATAAATGCATGTGAATATTTTTCAAACAGGAAAAATTTAAAATGCTTAAGTTAAAACAAAATGCACTTACAGTTGGAATCTGAACCAAAGTCTTCTGGATCTGAGTTGAAAGTACTTTAATATTGGAATAGTAAGGGGTACCACTTTTAAGTAAATACTTATCAAAAATCTCGTTGCCTTGACAAAAACTTTATAAAAAAAACTATATTGGATCCTCAAGTAATGGTCAGGATTATGAGTCCCGAACCAAATGCATTGAAGCAACGAGTCACAACACATAATATATTACTTTTATTAATTTTAGTTGTTNATTTTAGTTGTTAACTATTTAGAAATTACCAAACGCTTTCCATAAGAATACAGTTCCTCAACTAGAAGTTCATTGAGCAAAAAAAAACACTCCCTTAACTTAAAACATCCCAAGAAATGTCATATCAGATTATCATTACTGCAATTTTAAGCTTTCACTTTAGATTTAAAATTGGAATGCTATCTCTTATAATATCTTCTTTCATTCGATGTAGCTGTAATAGTCCATTGGTGAGCAAGTTAGACTGAAAACAAATTTATACTATATTCAATAGTACATAATATTAATTGAAAATAACTCTTATTCGCAAAGTTTGAAAAGCTATTCCCGAAAAATACTACATCAACATCTAAAATTATATGCTTTAGGTAATTATTTGATTGCTTAAAAATGTTTATAAATTCAAATTCTTTCAGAAAAGCTATTTAACAAAATAAAAATAAAAAAGCCTTAGTGAGCTCACAATTGAAACAGATTACAAAATTGAAAACCAGATATATAGGTCGTTCCTAATCGATTAAAGAAATATCCCTGTTAAATTTATTTATGACCTAGAAATACGTATTTTACAGTTATCACAGTACAAACAACCGACAGACAAACAGATAGACGGACAGGCAAAATACAGACTTGTCACTTAAAAATCTTTTTTATAGTCGTTAATAATTACAGATCTGACACCTTAGCTAGGTCGGTGGCATGTCTGTCTACTGAGATAATATTCCTGGGTTCAATTCCCAGCATGTCCGAAAAATTTGATATTTGTGAAATGTGTTTTTCCCCTTTCAAAGTGATTAATTTACGGCAGAGGACTGGATGTTGTGCTCGTCCTAGTTCTAATTTGGTTATTAAAGTATAAATTACAACAAATGGGGCAATGGTAAACTTATGACTTGAATTGATAACCGAACCAGAATACAGCGAACCAGAATACAATTTGGAGACATAAATGCATGTAAGGTAAAGATAAAAAAAAACAAGCCTTATTTTTAATGTACCTTAATTATTAATTTTTTTTTTAAAGTGGCTATTAACTAACGATATATTTGAAGGGAAATTTTCTTAATATAAACAATTATACCATTGGTTAACCGTAGTGTATTTTCTCTATAAGATTTTAGTAAAGTCCTCCTTCCCTCACTTAACTCAGATTACCAGTGGTTGAGAATCTTGCAAACATGTGCTCTTATAAGATATTGAATGGAGGAAACATCACGAAATGTAGTCGTATTCCATGGCAAGCTAGTGTTATGTGTTTCTACTTCATACTTGGTAAGTACTGTACATCCATGGTCGTATAGAAATATTCAAAATAATAAAATTCAACATAAGTAAATGAATATCATTGTTTCTATAGCTGGTTTTGGCGTGGTTTTAACTTTTAAAATCATTACATGTTCAGCATTTAAGTCCTTGAAGCCTATTATCTATAGAGAGGAGTTTTTCTGTAACTATGAAGGCTTTCTAATATTTATTAAAACATGAATGAATTGATTAGTATAAATAATTTATTCTGGAACTGTAACTTTTACTATGCATAGTTATTAAGTACTCTTGAATATACTTCAATTTGTTTCTATTTAAACATAACAACAAGAGAAAACATCAACCTTAAACACCAGTAGTTGAGTTTAATGTCATTGATTAAAAGACCAGCTACATACATTTTCTTGGACACCAAAATATAACAAATATATAATATACAATTTTGATGAATAACACTGAATGAAACAAATGTGATTTGGAAAGTTAATTTGTAACAGGAGTAGCTTCACTTGGCCCCAGATAAGTTCCAAGACAAATATAATATACAATGCAAATAGTAGTTATGATTCACAGGAGAAAATAATCCGTGGTGTGCAGGAAAAAACTGATAATTCAATAATTTTCTAAAATGGGCTGTGTGAACCATTCAACCAATGAAATCTTTCAAAGTGCATCCAAACAAGAATAAGTCAAATAGACGATTCATGCTCCACATATATTTCTATTGGTAATATGTCTTACACTTTAAAATATTTGTTCAGGCAACAATAAATATTCCATATATTACCTTTTGCGTGATTTTAGGGAATTATATTTAGTACATACATAAGGAAATAAGTTGTCTTGGTCCCTTTTCCTTGAAGACAGTATATTAACTCAAAACAATATATTGACATTATAATTATTATTTTTACAGTAAATTTATATCTATTTATTTGATTCAATAGACACGTTATGGAAACGCTTAACTAGTCAATAAAAAATTGATTTCCCATTGACAACCTAACAGTTTAGTATGATGGTTAAGATCGTGGCTGGTAGTTTACTGTGATTTTATTTATAACATTTAAAAATATTAAGGGACCAGGGGGAAAGTAATGAATGTCAAAAAAAATGAAATCAAGATATTGTGGCCCCCTCTTGAGGAAAGATTGAAACAACTGCTTTAAATGTCAGAGTAAAAGCAATGATTATTTACCCTGAAAATGGTTGTTAAGGAACAATATACAGAGTGAAAACAATTAATGTCGACGCAATTGTATGAGAAATAAATTAATATCAACGTGGTTTAATTTAATACTTTTTAATATTAATGGTACTTAATACTAGATTTAAAAAAATAGTATTTTTTTAAAAGGTTATTTTTCTTGTTAGGCGTGGTGAACAAAACTTAAATTTACTGATTTCGTTTAATTTGTGTTTTCACTAGACTTTGCCGTATTCCTTAGATTTATATCAGGTTGTTTGATTAATATTGTAATGTAGGCACTCTAGATCTGTTTATTTTTGACT
>CABFOV010011074.1:2554-14507 GCA_902141375.1 Timema poppense
AATCACCCAACCACCATACATTAGCGTAAGTGCGTATAACCTGAACGGGTAGTAAGACGCGGTGTTAATAATAATAATAATAATAATTTAAAAGCGTTCCGTTCTACCTTATCTAAAACTGTCCAGCCCGTCTTAAAATTTCCACTATATTTCACTACAAATGAATATCTCTAAGACTTCTTTGACAAAGATTCATTTATTTTATTACTTAGGAACCGAAAAAAAACTAACAAAAAGTTACTTTAACCTGTAATCCCTGGTAAGGTTGTAGGAAAGGAGGCCAGACATATTTTAACGTAAAACAATACTAGTAGTAGTAGTAATAGTAAAAAGCGTCACACAGAGAAGTTTGGGTTGGTAGGAGGAGGGGAAGCCATCATTCATTCCCGGGGTGGGCAAAAGGAAAGTTCTGGAATCTGGATGAGGGTGATCAATTCTCCCACGCCTGGGGCTCGAAAAAGCGAGGCGGTGTTGCCACGTCGCCCGCCCTCCATGCTACATACAGGGAGCAAGGTTCCCCCCAATCGACCTGGGACTTAATTTTATTATTCGTGTACACCGGGAGATTGGTCGACTCCAAGAAACTAGATTAAATAAGTCATTTAATTAAGTATGTTCGGCGGGAGAGAGACTAGGTGGTGTGTTTTAAGAATCTTAACTGTGTGGGTGAAGAGTATGTTAAATACTTTTCGTAAATACATAAATTTACCTTAAGCGCTATTTTAATAGAAAACTCATGTTACCACTATGGCGGCGGAGTTATTACAATTGTATTTACATTCTAGTCAGTTTGTATTTATATAAAGATAAATTATACATTAATCCATAAGGAAGAGTTTCATAACTTTTTAGACTAACTTAATATTTAATAAATAAATGGTGGGCGCATCCGCGCAGACAAAAATTCGTGTAAGATCTGAGAAACGAAATAACGGGTCTATACATTGTTGTAGAAACACTACACCAAAGATCATAAATGAAATAATATACACTGTTACTTACTTACTCTATGGCATTAAGAAAATTCATTTTCCGAGACCTGAATAAGTATATTTCTAATAAAATATTTTTATCTTTAATAGTATTACAACTTAATAAGTTAAATAGTCGCTGAAAAATTGATGAAAATTAAAAAATTTCCCCTGGATGTTATAAATACCTTCAAAGACATTTTCATGAGAAAATGAGAATTGCCTTCTTGTTTACAATATTACAATGTTTGGGTATAAAATTTAATCGTTGAATCGAATTTTGAGAATATAGAATTTTCCTCTATCTTTTTAATCACCTTTTGTAAAACTACCCTTACATTTAAGGTTATATATCTAATGGCAACAGCCCCCCCCCCCTTTTATGAAAACACCAAATACCAGGGTTTAGCCCAATCGGTTGAAGAGATTCGGCGCTAGTCCCAAGGACAGACAGATAGAATTGTGAATTTTTTTTTTTTGTTTCAGGGGGTCGTGAAACGTCGACATTTATCAAAATCTCTAGTTAAGACTTTTTTACGATCACAATACTTTCTCTCTGAGGTGTCAAGAGAAAGTAAAAATACATATTTCTAGAATGCCTAGAGTTTAGTTGACTTTCAAACAATGTTGGTGGTAGAAAGTGGGCTTCCTATAAAAATCAGGGTATATGATATGGGTTAAGTTTGTGATTTGTGTCAAAAAAAAGTGTATAAGGTCGTAATTTATTTTGGTTGACTTTCCATGTGCCTATGTCCGCCATCTTGAAATCGAGAAGAACTTTATTGAATACCTATATCAGGACAAACATAATACACCTTTTTTTTAAAATTTAGATATTTATTAATTTTCTTTCGTGTTCATTCCGAAATCCAAAATCTAATGGTCATATTAAAAGTAAAATCTACGTTGATAGATCTAAGTGAGAAACCAACGATTTAAGAGTGGGCCTTTAAATAACGATCTAAATTATACTGTAAATTTGGGGGAACCCAAAAGTACAAATTGTGACAATATTTGTACCTATTTAAATTTAATATTTAACCTCGTTTTCAGTAAAATTTTCTCCTCCCCAGGTGAAGAATGAATGGCCGTGAAGTCTGTGACAAATTGCCTGAGGAGGTACAAGTTCAAATCTCGGCAGGATACATTGGAGAGTTAGGGGTAAAAGACGGTTGCTTAAAAAACATGCAAAGATGAGGTTGAAATCTTGTAATTGGTTTGAAGCCGTAAAAAAGACCGCGTGTTAGACATATTACTTTTTATTAAAATGTCTAAAAATGTTTGAAAATCGGTATAGGAAAAAAAATATTGCATTTCTGTCGTAATTATTGTTTTGCACTAAGGTTAAGACCACTCTACTTATCTTTATTCACTCATCATTGATGTTATTTTAAGGGGCCTATTATTTTATATCAAAAGGGCTTGCTGAAGATCACATGACTTCACGGTATGGGAAAGTACTTTCACTAACTTTTGTAAATGTCAAGATCTTATCAGAATCCTAATTTAGTCGTCCTCGAAGGGTCCTTAGGTTAAGTGCTCGCTTCAGGATGCGGTGTTCATGGGTTTCAAACTCAGCCGGGCTCTATGGATTTTTTCTTCAGCTATAAAAAAAACATCTGTAGCACAACTTCCTTCGGATGGAGAAGTAAAGCCGTCTTGTCCCATGTCGATTGTGGCATTTAAAAGAACCTTGGAAGATATGCGAAAATATATTTCTCGGAAAAATTGGTAGGTCCTTTCACTCTCGCTCATAGAAATTATTGTGTGCTGACTGCTGATATAATTGATCAGTTCAGAAAGTGCACGTCAAATAACTTAAATAAATATTTTAAAAAAAATCAGGGATGAACATTTTGGCGTAGTTTTCCAAAGGAAGATTATTATATATAAAACACACATAATAATAAATAATTATTATTACGATAATTACTTATTTACGAACTAAAAACAAAAGTGCTCGTGTTTTTGGTGAACTAGTTTGTGTCGGCAACTCCGCGCACCACAGCTAAAAAAAAGAGTCCTCCCTTTCCTTCATTCTCGGTCCCACAGAGCAGACCATCGATCCCAGGGCGACAACGTTGCCAAACTTTCCCCGGCAACATCGCGCGTTCTGCGCCAATATCAACCGAGCGCCCCCACTCCATCTTTTTTTTTTAACTTTCACGGTACAGACATTCCGACGACTGCCTGACTGCCTGTGTTTGTGTTGGGGGGAGGGGAGAAGATAGGTAGGTCTTGTTTTTTTTTTTGTTTTTTAAATATAAAGATTAATGATAAGCGAATGAATATATAAACGAAGTATAGTAAAGTCTGGAAAGTTTCGATTTGAACGAGACAAACACTAGTTCGAATTCGAAAATTTGAATTAATTGTAATAACAAGAGAAAAAAAGTATAGTAAGTGGTTGATCAAAATATTTAAATAACATAAATACAAAATTAAAATAAACATAATTATTATATGCACTCCGTGTACACTGAATGGTAGCAGTAATATAAACTACCTACGCCATAGTGGAACAGGGTTAAACGAAGGGTGCGTAACAATAAAATTTGAAAGGACAAACTATTCGATATTTTTTGTTTAATTTTTTTTTCCGCGTATTCTTGGATATTTTTTTTCTTACCCGTTCGAGTTATGCGCATGTTAAGCTATTGGAATAGTGGGGGGACCCGTTTTGGAAGAACCACATTTAGTACACGCGATCAGGATTCATACCCCGGACCAGTGAAGCGGGTCTCGCACCATTCGTACCTCCTAATCCATGCAGCCAATAGCCGAGACAACATTAATACACGGGTAAGGTAATGTTTACACTATATAGAAGGTTCAAGGTGTGGGTAAGGTATTGTTTACACTATATTAAAGGTTCAAGGTGTGTGTAAGGTATTGTTTACACGATATAAAAGGTTCAAGGTGTGGGTAAGGTATTGTTTACACTATATAAAGGGTTCAAGGTGTGTAGTAAGGTATTGTTTACACTATATAAAAGGTTCAAGGTGTGGGTAAGGCAATGTTTATGCTATCTAAAAGGGTCGAGGTGTGGGTAAGGTATTGTTTACACTATCTAAAAGATCTAAGGCATCGATAAGGTATTGTTTACACTATATAAAAGTTTCAAGGTGTTTGCAATGTTTATGCTATCTAAAAGGGTCGAGGTGTGGGTAAGGTATTGTTTACACTATATAAAAGGTTCAAGGTGTGGGTAAGGCAATGTTTATGCTATCTAAAAGGGTCGAGGTGTGGATAAGGTATTGTTTACAGTATATTAAAGTTTCAAGGTGTGGGTAAGGCAATGTTTATGCTATCTCTAAAAGGGTCGAGGTGTGGGTAAAGTATTGTTTACACTATGTAAAAGATCTAAGGCGTGGGTAAGGTATTGTTTACACTATATACAAGGTTCATGGTGTTGGTAAGGTATTGTTTACACTATATAAAAGATTCAAGGTGTGGTTAAGGTATTGTTTACACTATCTAAAAGGGTCGAGGTGTGGGTAAGGTATTAAAAAGCCACGATTGTATAAAGCGCTAGTAAAGTATTGTTTGTACTATATATATATTATAAAGGTTATTAGGCAGGCGAAAGGATCCCGAAATCTTGCAGGCGCTCTTCTTGAGGACTAGCCCCGCAAGACCTGTTGTTAGCCACGGGAGGGGGAAGAGTACGCCATAAAGCAAGCCGGAGCGATTAGATGCGTGTGCTACGAGTAGAGAGAATCGATCCAGTTCTGCACGGCGGGCAGGAGCCAGGCGTTGCATCATTTGGCGAGCGAGCTCTCTCGCTGAATCCGACAAGGTTGCCACATCTCCCAAACAACCAGAGCAGAGCTATTGGGTCGCGCATATATACACTTTCTCGTCAGTTTCAGTCCGGACACGAGCTATACTAGGAGTGTGGTAGAACCAAACATTAAGAAAATATAAACATACTTTTTTTTTGCGGTAAACATTAATAACACTTTACTTTAGTATTATTGTATAATTTATTATTATTATCATTATTATTATTATTATTATTTAGCAGCGCGTCTTATTACCTGTTCGAGTTATACGCTTTAAGTACTAATTACGCTAAATGATTGGGAATTGGGAAGGTTGAATTAGAGGAAGTGAACATGAATTTGCGTGGAGGGAGAGTGGAAAACCATTTGGGAAAAACCACCCCCAGTTCACCCGACCTAGATTCGAACCTCGATCTCCCCGTCCTCGGCGGTTGAGCTCAACACGACTAGCGCGTCAGCCAACTACGTCACCGAGGCGGGTGATAATTTATTAAAATTACGTATTAAAAGAGACCATAAGGGACCAAATTACTTAGCGTATAGAAACACGAAAAATGTTTTAGTAACATTTAAAACTGTTAAAAAAAACTATTCTTCCTATTTAAATTAGAATAAATATGCAATCCAGTTAACACAAGTTACAGACAACCTTTTATAGGAAGGAACTTTTAACAGAAAAGTTAGGTCTATTTTCACGGATTCATACGCCATGTCACATGATAGATATGAATCTGTCATTTTTGATAAATATTATCAATACCTATTAAATAACGCATACTAATATAGAAAAATGTTATCAAAGTTGGTAACAAATGTCTGTTAATGTTCAGTTTTCTGAAAAATAAAAAAATAAGGATAGTTTACTTACGATAAATTATAGAAAATATGATTATTATTTTTTAATTTAGCCTTAAGTTTGTTAAAAGTATTTTAACAATTTTGTTTGAAATCTATATAAAGGGATACAGAGTGTTTATTACGACTAACAAGATGATTTTTTTTATGGGGAAAACGTACTTTAAGGTAGTTTAATGGAAGGTATGCTTTGATTAGTCCATGATCCCTAAAGTGGTGACGCGATTGGCGCAAGGTTTGGGACACAATGACATAGGTCGCCTAAAGTGTATCCATTTAAGTTACTAGTATCTTATTTTTTAAAGGAAATTTCTTCTGTCCCCTTCGTTTACCTTGAAAGGTGGCGGCGAACTTTATAATATGTTTCCACTATGGCGAGACTTATGACCTGAAATTTGATGACCCAATAATGATGATCAAAAGGATTCTAAAAAATTACTCCAAACTAGAAATTGTCGTTTCGTTTGTAATGTTAAATAGCGTCTATATATTAAATTTAATCTAAATAGTTAGAGCGCATTAAATACGGAAGACAGACAGACGGACATCAAAAAAACAACTTTTTTGTTTGTTTCTGGGGGTCATGAAACGTTGACCTTTATCAAAATTTCAAGTTCCAATTTTTTTTAACGATCACAATACTTTCTCTCTTCAAGGGGTCGATAGACAGTAGAAAGATGTCATGTCATCAAAATCCGGTACTTGCTTATAAGAAAGGGACCATAAAAACTCAAAAATTAAGGACTTGTAACTCGAGATCCCTTCCATCCCACCTTAAAAGTAGACCTATCTTTATGACCTTTTGTGTTTGGTTTGTGTGATTTTAAGAGTTTCTAAGCCACGGCCGAGAATCCATTATATATATAAAATAGAGAGAAAGAGCCGGCCATACGCTTCAGACCGATTTATTCCGTTAAAAGCCAACCAACGATGTAGATGAGGCGATAGATATATCCTCGGACACAATGTGTTCTTCCTTTACACACACAATGTAGCAGTTGACATAGCACAATGGCTATTCAACACCACGAAAAATAATCTAGCATTGTGTTTGCAATTGTGAAATGTTCCTCGTAAAAATAATGATAAAAATAAGTGGCATTTCGAGCATTGTTTACTTCCCCCGTTGAATGAGAGAGAATCTGCATGGACGTTAGTTCTGCAGCAACAAAAAGTTGTGCAACAAACAAAACCATGAGTTTGTCTGATCCGGCACAGCATTAAATCGTATTGACATAAATTATAATCATTCGAATTGCTAGGGCGTATTTTCTTATCGCGAAATTCTGCGGTTGAAATAAAATATACACTCCGCTTCGGCGTCACTCTCGTATTAGAATGGAGGCGACCTGGCGGTCTAGGGGTAAGGTGTCAGACTTCTGTGCTGGCGGCCGGGGTTCAAACCTCGGTCCCGGCACAGATTTATCTGATTACCAAACCCTTCCTTCACCTCTGACAAGACATCTTGTGAATCTGTGGAATGCCAGGCCTCCACCGTGGTTCGGATTACACGTTAAACTGTAGGTCCTCCATTTCATCTCACAATCACCCTACCATTACACATTAGCGTAAGTGTGTATAGCCCGAATGGGTAGTAAGACACGGTGCTACTACTACTACTACTAATAATAATAATAATAATAATAATAATAATATTAGATTGGAATGCTAATGAAGCGGAGATCGGGGCTTGAACTTCCGAGTCCTGGTCGAGTCTACTGCGGGTGGTTTTTTCTCTCTAAACGGTGTCCCACTCTCCATAGACTCAAATGTGAGTACACTTCTTCTAAAATGCTTCCTTCTTCATCCCTACCCCGTTGCAGTAATTATCATACATGCGTATAACCTGAACAGATGAAAAGATACACACACTCACACTCGGTCTTAGTGTGTGTGGTCGGATTCTGATACTAGGGAACTTTTAGAACATATGTACGCATACACTGTATATGGCTTGGATCCAAGTCCAGGTAAAGAGATAGGTGTGGCCCTGACGTCGTGTTATATAAAGCGCCAGGATTTTTGGTAAACCTTTTTTTTTATTAAATTGCGTCCAATTTAAAGAACTTTTTTATTTACGCTGGTCATTGTGTTTATCGGTAAAATGAGCCATTTCTCACCATCCTACGACTTACCCAAGTCTCACAGTCTCCAAAACCAACATTAAAAGCCTTACGGAATTACATATAGGGCTAAACACACATGGGAGCCTAAAAAAAATACTTAGATTTGTCAAGGAAAGACAAGAGACGAATTTTTGTGATTGAATTGGTATTGGTCATTATAGGGTGATTCAGAAATGAAATTATTTAAACAGGGATGTGGGTGGAGTATGAAGAGTCGTGGAGTCGGAAGCAATTTTGGGTGGAGTCTGAGTAGGTGAAAATATACAAACTCCAACTTTTAAATAATAAAAAAGGAATAATATTATAACAATACATGGTATCTATATAATTTGAATTTTGTACCTACTTTTGTTTCTTCTTTTAATTCTTTGCGACCAATATTTGTAATTTGGGTTGACAAATGTATTCAAATATAAATTCACAATGCCAAAGAAACGTGCCATGAAGTAATCAGTAATGAAGCATTTTACTGCAGTAACTTTGTTAATTACTAGTTAATATACTTAAGCCATTTATAAAGAAGTTGGGAGTCGAAGGCTTGTAGTACCGACTTCACAACCCTGAATTTAAGCAAAGCTATTTAAAAAAAAATCTTATGATTTAAATCGAATACACCCATATGGCCCTAAAGCAGTAAGACTCGAAAGAAAAAAGCAATCACAAATATTTACATAGGCCAACTAAGATCATGCTTTTCGTGACACTTTTAGGCATAATAAATAACATGGCTAAACAAAAAATGCAACACAATCATATGTGAACATGTTTTTTTTAGGACATGCTTAGTTTTCATACATAGATATAAAATTTTTNAAGTTAAAAAAAAAAAAATTGATTAATATACATGTGCCTAGTATTGTTATAAACTGCAAGCAAGGCATACACTAGAGTAGAATTTTGGTGGAAAATAAATTTGTAGAAAATTCAAACATATTTCTTTGCAACCAACATTGATAACATTGTACGATATTAGTGTTATTTTTTAGATATTGATACTATATCAAAAGTGATATTTGTAGATCACATTACTTATGAATAGGTGAAAGTAGATAGAGTAGCTTTTTTTTAAACTTCTAAAGGTTAATAATAATAATAATAATAATAATATTTAGCACCGCGTCTTACTAACCGTTCGGGTTATACGCTTTAAGTACTAATTACATTTAATGAATTAGGAATTGGGAAGGTTGAATTAGAGGAAGTTAACCCGCATTTGCGTTGAGGGAGAGTGGAAAACCATTTAGGAACCACCACCCCCCCAATCCCCCAGTTCACACGACCGAGATTCGAACCTCGATCTCCCCGTCCTTTCTAAAGGTTCTTACAATGAGAATTGGAATGTATCCTGGGAGTTTTCAAGCATGTTTATACTAAAAAATATATAGTCCAAGACATGATTGGACATCCTTGAGCTAACTCGTAAGTAAGCCTGTGCGAACCTTCAAAATTTCGAATCTAAATTGCTACTTGCTAAGTAAGATTCGGATTCAATTCGAGATTTACAGTCCTATTATTAGAGAGATTCTTGGTGGGTTCAAAATTCGAATATTTTGATACTTAATAATTTCATCTTTCTATAGTCTTATACAACAAACCATTATTTAAAAAAATAGTAATTTATTTCGTTTATAATCTTTTACAAGGTAGTCACGAGACTTTATTTACTAGTTTAACTTAAGATTAATTTTAAAATATTTTCAAAGATTCTTAAGGATGTGTTATTTGATTTAGATTTGAAACATTTTCAAAATAAAATATTCTATTCGAAAAAAATTCTGAACATGATATTCGATCCGAGCTGGTTTGCCAAGATTCGGATTCGACTCTAAATTGAAAATCATGGAATCGCACAGACTTACTTGTAAGCCTTGTGCCTAAATAGCGTAGTTCAAAAAAAGGCTAGCGAGTCTTGACACATTTGGCAACGCTGTCTGTTCCCGTCCTAAAGGTCAGATAGTCACACTGCTGCGATAGTACGAGATGAGGGCTGAGAGGGAGGGTTCGAGGGTTGCCTCTCGCTGGTTCGGCGTTGCCAAATATATCATCTGGACACACTGGTACTGTAACATAGTACTTATTTTAGCAGCTAAACTCTCAACGATATAATTATTGTAACTACAGTAGCCCCATGGCTTCTTTAGTGCTGACTGACAGCTCACAAATGACAGCTGATGGCTTTGAAAAGTTACCAGACCAAATTATGTATCCCTACGCCGAACCATATGATCTGCAAAAAGATGTGTTTAGCAGCTGTCACTTCTGACAGTCAAAATTTAGGTATAAACCTAAATGTTGACTGTCATAAGTCAGCTGTGAGCTGTCAGTCAGCACCAAAGAAGCCATGGGGCTACTTTATCACGAAAGGACCAGTAAAATGACTTTCTTACTCTATGGAATTATGAACTAGATCATTGTCGCCCTTACCGAAATACGTCACTACTACCAAATTTAGACACGTGTATCCATACCATCATCGTTTTAATTTTCAATTAAATTTTATAGAAATCAAATAGGTAGATATACAAATAAATAAATAGGTTTATTGTAAAATGGTTGAGTAAAGAAATAAGTCATTTAAAATACAAATTAAGGGTAAAGTGGTTATTTAAAACGTTGCGAAACTTGTATTTATTTGAGGGGAGATTGACCACAATAAAACGAGAGAATGGCAACGCTGTTTCCCAATAGTAACCATAGCAATGATATTTAGTAAACCTACCCGAACCATTCATAATAAAGGGCCAGATGTAAATATTGTAGCCTAATTAAATATGTTAAGGGTTCTAAATGTTTCATGACAATCTAGTAACTGTTCTTTTAAATAATTATTTAAATGATAATTTATGCTTTTCACGAAAATATGCATTTATATCTGAAATACGTATTAATAATTTAATATACGCCATAAAATTGGGTAAAATAGTTAAATGTTGCATAGAATAAATGTATGTAAAGCCGGTAATTCGATATGATCAAAGGTGGGGGACACACACACCTATATGCAAAACATATTGAAGAAATAAAAAATATTAAACGTATCATTGCACAGTTATTGAAACAATTTATAAATATATTTACACATTATCGCTTAAATGTTTTCAAAGATTGAAGTTCAAGTTATTGTGTTGCTTGCTAAACCTTATGAAAAAAAGTTTATATTTTGAATATTAGGGGATGATAGATAGTTGATCTTTTTAAGAATGGCTAAGATGGAAAATGTGCTATTTTGGGAATAGTTTCTACCGATAAAAAATAAAATGTCCATCAGAAAATTGTTTGCTACTAGAAATCAAAAAGGTAGTGAATATTTTGAACCGATATGATATTCTCTTACGAACCATCAATACATACACATGACCTGCCGTGTGAATACATGAAAATATTAACTAGTAACTTAAGGTGTCACATAATACCTTACCTATGAAAATGGGTCTGTAACTTACTCATAATCACACCATTAGTTTAAATATTAGTATAGTCCGGGCAAAGTAAACTAAAAAATATGTATTATCAAAGAACAAAGAATAAAGGCTAAGGTAATTTAAATAGGTACATACTCCATTAGCCTGGAGAGAGGAAGGGAAAAAAAATCCAGGATGCATCCGAAAAAGAGAATGAACACGTCTTTTCAGCCAGTCTTTGTCGGTATCATCACGTACCCATTATTCGCAGACAGGGACAAGGAGGTTGGGGAGTAGGGGGGGCAAACATGCAATTTGAATCTGAATGCCGTCGAAAAAAAAGGGGGGGAAGGTTGGACCGTGTAACTGGCGTCCATCTGGCAACACCACTACTGCATCTGGCAACTGCGGAACAGCTGGGGATGAAGCGACGATCCGTTGTGCTAAACGGTAAAGAAGGGGGGGAGGGGACACCAAAGATAATATTAATGACCTGGATTGCCCGCCCTAGTGCATTGTCCAAAGACAGAGAAGAATGAGCAAATCACTATCGCCAACCAGGCCGACAAATCCTCTTCCCCTCCCCCTTTTCATCATCACCTTTCGGAGAAGAATATATACAATAAAACACAAAGAAAACAAATCAAAAAAAGCTTCATTGTGACGATATCAATCTAACCGGATGGTAAAGGGGGGTGGGATTACGTCAAAGCGGACTAAAACGAAACACCAACCCCACCCAAAACACAGTCCAATTTTGTTAAAGCCCGCCTCGGTGGCGTAGATTGCTGACGCGCTAGTCGTGTTGAGCTCGA
>CABFOV010011075.1:0-14503 GCA_902141375.1 Timema poppense
ATCTATGAAGACGACACGACACGTGTATATTGATAGAAACGAAAAACTACGGAATACATTCAAACCTTTTCAATGGTATTTTTCTTCCTTCCCTTGTACCTACGTATTATGAAAGCTATAGTATAGTAATCGGAAAAAGTGCTAAATATTTTGCAGATAAAAATATGTTCATCAGTTTTACCACAGCTTGAATTTTTCTCTGATATTCTGTATAATATCATTAAACTAAAACTCGCCTCGGTGGCGTAGTTGGCTAACGCGCTAGTCGTGATGAGCTCGACTGCTGAGGACGGTGAGATCGAGGTTCGAATCTAGGGTCGGGTGAACTGGGGATGGTTTTTCCTAAACAATTTTCCACTCTCCCTCCACGCAAATGCGGGTTCACTTCCTCCAATTCAACCTTCCCAATTCCTAAACCAGTAGTGTAATTAGTACTTAAAGTGTATAACCCGAACGGGCAGTAAGACGCGGTGCTAAATAATAATAATATTAAACTAAACAAAACTTTACGTTCTGGTTTTATTTCTATGGACTGGCGAGGTCTGACTAAAACGCGGCGAGTACGTGGATAAAGGCGTCAATCGTCTTACGTGGGATTCCCGTCATGGGTAAGGTCAGGGTTAAAATCCCAGCCAGGTTGTTTCTAAATGATTTTCCCTTGATCGTTTCACTCTAACCCTCTACACAAATACGGTTACATTTACTCTAAATTCGACCTTTCTCATACAGAGCCTACTTCAGTGGTATTAAAACTGGGTTCCATGGAACGTTTTCAGGTGTTAAACGCCTATATACTAACTACACTAAAGGTTTTAGGGATAAGAGAGAGTATATTTATAGGAAGTGTACCCCTCATTTGCTTGGTGGGAAAGGGAAAAACAATTTTGGTAAATCATTCTTCAGTACACCCGACCGAGATTCAAACTTTGATCTCCCCGTCATTGGGGGTCTATTCGAGAGTAGTGCATTAAACCATGCGGCCATCAAGCGGATTTAAATTTGGTTATTTATTATTATTATTATTTTACTTCTAATGTTACCATTTGAATACTGTATTACAATTACATAATCGATATACTTTTCAATCGAGAATTTCGATATTTAAATAATTTGTATTTTCTTATTTTTATTCTTACAAATATGTTGTAAAGTAAGTCGTACTACAATAACAGCTTGACTTTGAACTTGAAATTTAAAAAAAAATGCCTTCAGTAAATTTTTTTATACTAGGGTTCTAAAGAAATAACACTTGAAGCGTGGGATTCTACAGGTGTTAGAAGTTTTAATACCTCATATTAAAGAGTAAATATGTGGAAAACTCAGATAGGTAATACATAAGGTACGGGGAAAAAAAAGCTTTCTATTGTTTAATCACTGACTGACCTTGATACATGGTGTGGGGTCAGGCCTGGTAGGGATATAAAGGTAGTTAATCTTCACAAAGGACGTAAATAGGTATTTTAATGTTAAAATTACGATTTAGTTTCAAATAATCATAAACGAATAACAACATTATATAAATATACTAAATATGTACCAACTGACTTTTATGTGACTGGTTTCGAATCCAGGCTAAGGTGTATTAAGTCTTCACGCGACGTGAAATCAGGTAGGCGAAGAGTCATTTGGAGTTACCTGTACGTAAGGTTTCATATACTAATAATCCTAGTAGTGATAAGAGCCTTAAAGAAGACGTCAATAATAATATATATTGTTCAATATTATGGCAATCACTAGCTGTTAATAGCCCATAGGTATGGTTGTGACCTTAAACTCAAGCTCATATAGTTTTGTTTGCCAGGGAGAGTGTAAAAACAAATAGATTAAAAACCAATTTGAGTACTAAGTCAGGATACGATTCCATTACCCCCTAATCCCTGGTGAATCAGACAAGACGAGTCTAACGCCTTTGTCAAAGTGGCCGCCAATAGTCGCTAACACATGCTTCAGTGTCCGCTTGGTCTAAGGCGTCACTTTTGTGTTAGATTAGACTGCCGATGACAGGGAGATTGAGGTTCTAATCTCAGTCGGGTGTATTAAGGCTAGCTTTTCCGAAACGCTTTCGCATTCTCCCTCGATGAGACTAAATTAAAAAAAAAAAATTGGTAGTCGATTATATTAAATTGTATTACTCTTTCAGTTGAACACACTTTCCACGTGGCCATTACACGTATTAAGGTTACCTTGATTGATAAACGCAAGGAAATTCTTTCCCTCCGAACTGTTTGTTAACATTTGCCGAGCATGCCGTGGAAAGGTTCGAGCAATTGCTAGCCAGGCTCTTGGTGGTCCCCTGACATTTACAGTGTAGGTGGCCAGCAACACAAACAGGTAAGACGGGTTGCAGACTTGATTATCGAACACTTGCTTTTAAACCGATCTGTTGTTTAGAAACCGTTAACCAACTAATATAATGCTCAGTGAGTGGCCAACGCGTACAGAAATTTATCAAGTCTATATTTATTTTATTATCCGCGAATTTTCGTCTTAGTTGTTTTCTAAAACATTTATTTATCATTATCTTCTAAGAGGGAAAATAAAAACTAATGCATAAAGGTGTGTTTGTAACGCCAATTAATATTAAGACTCCTATTTAGTTGGAATGTTTATAGTTAGTAAAATACTTATTTTAAGTGACACTTATAGCATATTTGGGAATTAGTTAAATATCCGTAGAGCTGAACCAAATTAAATATATAGGTACTCCAAATATATATTTTTATTTCATATATAGAAACGTTTAATGTACAAACAAATTAAACACATCTTAATAGATTATTATACGTTAGCTTAAAAGTGCATATTAAATCATATATTAATATGGTTAAAAAATGCTTAGTGCATAATTTTATAGAAAAAAAAAATTGATTTTAGAAACCAATTTAATAGTCCATCCGTTTAGTATGAGAACTAAATCCATTTGGGTGGCCGCGTGGTCTCGTCCGATAATCTCGCATTATACTAAACTGCCGATAACGGAGAGATCAAGGTTCGAATCTAGGTCGAGTGTACTTAGGGTAGTTTTTCCAATATGGTTTTCCACTATCCCTCCACGCAAATGTGGGTACTCTTCCTATGAATATAATCTCCCTTATTCAGACAACCATTAGTGTAATTAGTGCATAAACGTGTAAACTAAACGGGTAGTAAGACGCAGTACTAAAAAATAAATATATAAATATATATGGGTTTCCTTTAAAATTTTTACTTCTCATCCTGTTCTATTAGACAAGATTGTTTAAGCCTTTTTTAATAAAAAAAAAGTTTTCCTTTTATTTTTAGGAAAAAAATATATTTACAGTTGCCTTCTTTCTTCTAACGGTACCCCAGTTAGTTCTCCATGGCTGTAGCAAGTATAAATATTGACTGGTAACACAGCGTATGACGTCACTTCCTTTCAGAAGAGAAGCACTTCCGGTACGTGCGCGCACAACGCAGTCGACAATAATTTAAAAGAGTGTAATTTCAAAAGAACACATAACGGTTTACAATTTTGTGTGACTCGACTGTAATACTCATTTGTATAAATTAAATTAAAAGTATTAAGGTGGGGTTGTAGAGGACGAGAGTTAAGGGCAGTGTTTTTTTACAGTTTTTATGGTGTTTTTTTTTTGTCAAAATAAATAAAATATTTCTTCAGCAGAAACATAGTTTAATTTTCTTCACGAGATGATATCAACATTTATTGAATATCTTGTCAAGGTTGTCCCGTAATTTAATGACAACTTTTTCACTTTTTTAAAATTTTTCTCATTTAATACCGATATTTTCATGATATATATTTAACAACTGTTCATATAATAACGCGAAGAAAATATAACTCTTTATGTCTCTAATGGAGAAATAATGTATAAATTTTGGCCGAAAAAAAGAAGATATTTTGCTATAAAAACTGCAAAAATTATGGCCTTTTCTCGCGTCCTTTAATCCCCACCTTTATTTGTAGAAATATTTTTTTAAAGACAGTTTTTAAATAAATAAAAATTAAAATAATCATTAATATGACCTTCATATCTAGGTGGTAACAAAACAAATCGGTCCCGGCACAGATTTATCTGATCGCCAAACCCTTCCTTCACCTCTGACAAGACATCTTGTGAATGTGTGGAATTCCAGGCCTCCACCGTGGTTCGGATTCCACGTATAAACTGTAGGTCCTCCATTTCATCTCACAATCACCCTACCATTACACATTAGCATACGTGCCTATAAACCGAACGGGTAGTAAAACGCGGTGCTAATAATAATAATAATGATGATGATGATGATGAGGATAATAAAAAGAGCTTACACCCACTTCGGTGGCTACATGGTCTAACGTGATACTCTTGCAGTAGACTACACTTCCAATGACGGGGAGATCAAGGTTTGAATCTCGGTCAGGTGTATTGAGGGTGGGTTTCCAAACTGTATTTCCGTCTCTTCCCCTCCCCACGCAAATGCGGGTATATTTCCTCTAAACATAACCTTCCCAATCCCTAAAACCATTATTGTAACTATTATATAAGCGTATAACCCGAACGGATGGTAATACGCGATGCTAAAGTATATATATATATCTGTAAAAGAGAAAGAATTATGTGTGGTACACCGTACCCCCGCCCCCAGTTGGTACACCCAACAGATTTCCCATCAAGCGAGAAGAGTTTCCCGCCTTATGTTATTATGACTATGATGTAGGACAGTTAGTAAGAGCCATAACACTGGTACTAGAACTGCTACGAGGTAATAATAGTCTTAGACACTCTCAGAGAGAGAGAGAGAGGCAAGACGGTGATAATTTGCAATAAGTGTGCGAGGCTAGCTCAAACCATGTACACTGGACAGAAGTTGAAACGGTACATATGGAAAAGGGCCTGAGGGATCTAATGTTCTGTCACATCAACTAGAGTGGATATAATTAGTATTAACTTGTGTTCTTATACTTCCTGAAATATAACAAAAATATTATTTGTAATGGTTTTGAAAAGTTCTAAATGTGTGTCAAATTAGGACAAAATAAGAATTATACAAGCTTATAAACTATGGAATTTTTAAAACCTTAAATATTAATATTGCATTATTACTATATTGCTGTATAGCATAATACTATCCCTATAGGCCCTTACTATGTATATTAATAGTACCTTTAAGGGAACTGTATGTGATAATACCGAGAAGCTTTGCAGACGCTAAGAAATCCCAGAGTATTTATGAAGTGGATTGGTATTTTTTCATAAAGATGTGGGTGAAAGATCTTACTAGTTCAAATGTTTAATTTTTTTTAATGTATGATAATTTACAGAAACTTCTATAAACCAATCCAACATGATCTTAAAACGCTCTGTTGTGGTCCTAGCAAAATATGACTTTATTAACTTACTTAAATCTAGAACAGATGCAACATCTAGTCTTTCAGCCGTTAATCCATCACTGTGAAAGGAAAGACCTACATTTTACCAATGATTAATTTGTCGGCCACGCCAGGAATTGAACACTGGAACTTTATCTCAGTAGACATACACGCTACCGACTGAATTAAAGTGACAGACTCAGATATTTAAATAATATGGCAATAAAAGTGATCCCGTTTCTCGTCTCACACTTACGTTTTAACTACAGCGCTATGTGGTTGAATCTGTCACTAACGTCTTGTCTGATGCATACAAGTTAAGTCTATATTAATACTTCACTATTACAATAAATGTATTTACGAATACATTCCTTTTATTCTGGGATTTAACAAATTGAAAATTTCAGTAATTTTTTTTAAATCTCTAATTGCCATTCTTTTTTTACTATCAGTTTTTCATAATTGAAATAGTTAAAATAATTGTAAGGTGGGCCGAAATATTTTCCAACAACTTTTTCTCCCCCACACTGCTCACCCACTCACTCCCCAACCCATTATTTGATATATTTATATAGAAAATGTAATAAATAAGCTCTCAGTACCCACTCCCTCAACATAGCCCCTTCATCTACCTATTAACTAACACAAGCCACCACTGCAGAAAATTTCTCGACTTAAAAATTTCCAGAAAATTTGTATCTATAAATCCTGAACAAGTGTACTGTGCTATATTTTAACTGAATAGCTTCCCTCTTTCCCTCTAGAAAAATAAGGGTAAATTTTTTTAAAAACTATACCTTCCTCATCTTTGCCATTTTAGGGTAAATATTCAGATAACCCAGAGAGGAAGTAAGGACGTGGAATATAATTAATTTTGTTGTCGGGTGACCTGGTGGTCTAGGGTTAAGGTGTCAGACTTTTATGCTGGCGGCCGGGGTTCAATCCTCGGTCCCGGCAATGATTTATCTGATTACCAAACCCTTCCTTCACCTCTGACAAGACATCTTGTGAATGTGGGGAATGCCAGGCCTCCACCGTGGTTCGGATTCCACGTTAAACTGTAGGTCCTCCATTTCATCTCACAATCACCCTACCATTACACATTAGCGTAAGTGCGTATAACCCGAACGGGTAGTAAGACGCAGTGCTAATAATAATTTTGCTGTCATAAGGTGTAATTTTGTGTCACTTTAAAATCCAGCCATGCTCCCTTTCAGGCAATATGTATATTTGTACGAATAATAATGGTGTGTTTGGTCTATATCAATATGTAACTCATTGTCAGTTTGTGGAAATATTAGCCGGTACTAATGTACCGTTTCCAAGGGGACGCCCGAATGTACTAATCGTACATCCTTTAAGTGGAAGATCTTTTCCATGCCCCAAATGATGAGATGAGATGATGATTATAGTTAATATGACGGGGTAAAACCAATGAAGATCTTAACCTAATTTAAACCTAATTGTGGCCATGGGAATTATTCCCCTTTCGAGAAACTCGTCCCAGGACCTTCAGGTCAACAGCCAAGGTCTCAGACCACTCACCGTACCACGAGAACGGTTGCTGTTGATGTGATGTAGATATTAGTGAAAATGTGTCGGTATTTGCGTGTAGTAAAAAGTGTGAGGCAATTTATGGGAGAGGGGGGGGGGGGGNGGGGGGGGGGGGGGGGGGATCAAGATTCAAGCATAAACATTCCTATAGCCGTCAAAACGTAAATAATTCCTTGGTCTACATGCCCACCGATGTGGGTAGTGATCCCTATAGAGTTCTAAGTTGTTTTTACTTCCTTATCTTGGAAAAAAAAACCACAAAAAAAGCTAGCAGACAGTGCCATCGTAGAGTCGAATGAAGAAGATGACGAAAGGAAAGTTTTTCCATCAGGGAAAATAGTCCTAAGTAAATAATTACCAATGCAAACAGATTATGAGCCCTGCGAGTAAATAGATTCGCCAAGATATACCTGAACACGCCCGTTGATATATTTAGTGTGAAACAACCAAAACAAAATTTGTTTTTCACTAAAGAAAAAAAATTGTATTATCAAAATAAACCCGTGATCAATTTTTAAAATTGACTTTACAAATAACCATAGGAATAACATTGAAATAATGATTTAAGAATCAGTTGTTAGTAAAATTAAAGTCTTAAATCCTTATCCCAGTCTGTAACGTGTCTGCCTACTCAGCTATTTGTCCTGGGTTCGATTCCTGGCATAGTCGAAACATTTTAATGGCTCAAAAGTGAATTTCCCCTTCCACAGTGATGAATTTATCGGCCGGGGTCCGGATGTTGTGGAATTTCAAAATTTAAGTTAGTTAATAAGTCGTGTGCTAATATAATCAGTCGGTTCAGAAAGTGAAATATAAAGTATATGTATATATATTTATAAATAAAGTCAAATATAATCTGAATGTCTGAATAACTAGATTTTTATTTTCCTTTTAATTTAACTGCTAAGCTATTTAGGTTCGAACTCTGATCGGGTGTACTGAGGATGGTTTTTCCTAAATGGTTTTCTACTCTCACTTCACGCAAATTTGGGTACATTTCCTTTAAATTAAAACTGCCTCCTCTCAATCACATTGGCATAATTACACTAGTCTCGATTATACGGCCTAACCTGGCTGCATTTCGGTCCGGATGATCAAAAATCCGGATAATGCGGAATACTAGTGTAGGTAATTTTAGTCTGGGTTTGTCTCATGTAGCTACGCCTCGCGCACACATCCCTTGACCAAATTCGGTTTCCAACCAAATCAAAACAGTGCTGCTATTTACACACCCCTTGACACAGCTTCTGTTTCCAGCCAAATCAAAACAGTGCTGCTATCCACACCTCCCTTGACACCGCTTCTGTTTCCAACCAAATCAAAACAGTACTGCTATCTACACCTCCCTTGACACAGCTTCTGTTTCCAACCGAATCAAAACAGTGCTGCTATCTACACCTCCCTTGACACAGCTTCTGTTTCCTGCCAAATAAAAACAGTGCTGCTATCTACACCTCCCTTGACACAGCTTCTGTTTCCAACCAAATCAAAACAGTGCTACTATCTACATCTCCCTTGCCACAGCTTCTGTTTCCAGCCAAATCCAAACAGTGCTACTATCTACACCTCCCTTGACACAGCTTCTGTTTCCAGCCAAATCCAAACAGTGCTGCTATCTATACCTCCCTTGACACATCTTGTTTCCAGCCAAGTCAAAACAGTGCTGCTATCTATACCTCCCTTGACACAACTTCTGCTTCCAGCCAAATCAAAACAGTGCTGCTATCTACACCTCCCTTGACACAGCTTCTGTTTCCAGCCAAATCCAAACAGTGCTGCTATCTACATCTCCCTTGCCACAGCTTCTGTTTCCAGCCAAATCCAAACAGTGCTGCTATCTACATCTCCCTTGCCACAGATTCTGTTTCCAGCCAAATCCAAACAGTGCTGCTATCTACATTTCCCTTGCCACAGATTCTGTTTCCAGCCAAATCCAAACAGTGCTGCTATCTACACCTCCCTTGACACAGCTTCTGTTTCCAGCCAAATTAAAACATTGCTGCTATCTACACCTCCCTTAACACAGCTTATATTTCCAGCCAAATCAAAACAGTGCTGCTATCTACACCTTCCTTGACACAGCTTCTGTTTCCAGCCAAATCAAAACAGTGCTGAAAATCAAAACAGTGCTGCTATCTACACCTCCCTTGACACAGCTTCTGTTTCCAGCCAAATCCAAACAGTGCTGCTATCTACATCTCCCTTGCCACAGCTTCTGTTTCCAGCCAAATCCAAACAGTGCTGCTATCTACATCTCCCTTGCCACAGATTCTGTTTCCAGCCAAATCCAAACAGTGCTGCTATCTACATTTCCCTTGCCACAGATTCTGTTTCCAGCCAAATCCAAACAGTGCTGCTATCTACACCTCCCTTGACACAGCTTCTGTTTCCAGCCAAATTAAAACATTGCTGCTATCTACACCTCCCTTAACACAGCTTATATTTCCAGCCAAATCAAAACAGTGCTGCTATCTACACCTTCCTTGACACAGCTTCTGTTTCCAGCCAAATCAAAACAGTGCTGCTATCTACACCTCCCTTGACACAGCTTCTGTTTCCAGCCAAATCCAAACAGTGCTGCTATCTACACCGATCAATACTGCTGTATTAGACGCCAATCGCATGCATAGAAGTCATGCTTTGCTGTCTTCAATGTAACAGTTGTGAGGCGTTTGCGATTTGTTTTTACTATTCACTAAAGGATATATACAGATTTTTACTTTCTTGCTATCTTACAGGTTGAGAAAGTATTGTGATCGTCAAAAAAATCAAACTCTGGATTTTGATGACTCTTTACGTTTCATGACCCCCCGAATAAAAAAAAAGTTGTTTTTGTCTTTCCGTCTGTCTGTCTGTACCTCCAACTAGAGCCTAAAATATTTTACTGATCGGGCTAAAACTTGGTATTTGCAAAATTGTAGTACTATTAAAAATAAAAAACTTTTATATAAATATATTTTTATAAGTCCAACAGTTACTGAGATATTGGAAAATATATTTATACAATCTTGTGAGCTTTTGTTGTAAAGAGATACTATTTAAGTCTTAACGCAATAATTCTCCAATATCATAGAGTAATTAAATATAAGTAAGTCTCTCAAAAAGTTTGTTATTTTTCCTTAAACCTCTTAGAGAAAATGTTTGTAAAACAATGATCTATCGCCTTTATTTTAGACTCAATAGTCAATATTTAAATTTTTTATTGGTCAAAATTTATAAATGAGGAATTTAACAGCAATTCGATGGCATGAAGATTTGTAACACCTAGTAAAATGTAGAAAATTCTAATCGGAAGTTGAAATTTTAATACGAAATATTGACCCTTGTAGACCCAACATTGATCTTTTTTTTTATCAGTCCAAACATACAAATGAGGCCATTAATTCTGTAAAAACAAAATTATAAAATTTAAAACCGGGGCTAAATTCTTTTTACATAAGTATAGTGCAATTTATGCTTGGACTTTCCAGTGTATATTATTTCGTTTCACGTTTATTACGAGTTTTGAGTAAATATCTCCATTTTCAAACAATAGAGCGAGAAAGTCCGTGCCTAGCTCCATACCATTTATTTATTTTAAAACGCACTTGTTAGCACCGAGAACTGGACCGGATAATATGGAGGGCCGGATAATGGAAGGTTGAATAATCACGATGGGACTTTATTTAACACCTTGATGTCTGGCCTACATTAGCAAGATACTCGTACTGTCTTAAATTATATCGACAGTTCAAACAGTCACCACATAATCCAAGTCACTTTTCACTGCTTTGATATAAACATAGTTACTTTATGGTGAATGTTGCGTTTCTCGCAATTAATTTATAAATACAGTAAAAGGTTCTTTTGATGGACATTCAACTATATACAATATGTCCTTGACTCCTCACGACCTATCTGGATCGACCTTTCGTCCATCGTTAATCCTTGTTCACACGAGGTCTTATATATATATAAAGACAAACGTTATGAAATGAAAAACCATCACCGTGGTATGATCCACGTCTTACTAACCATCCCAACAATCTACATCTTACTACCCGTCCCAGCAATCCACGTCTTACTACCCGTCCCTGCAATCCACGTCTTATTACCCGTCCCAACAATCCATGTCTAATTACTTGTACCAGCAATCCACGTTTTAATACTTGTATCAGAAATCCACGTCTCACTACCCGTCCCAGCAATCCACGTCTAATTACTTGTACCAGCAATCCACGTTTTAATACTCTTATCAGAAATCCACGTCTTACTACCCGTCCCAGCAATCCACGTATTTGTACCCGTCCCAGCAATCCACGTCTAATTAATTACTTGTACCAGAAATCCACGTTTTAATACTCGTACCAGAAATCCACGTCTTACTACCCGTCCCAGCAATCCACGTCTTTCTACCCGTCCCAGCAATCCACGTCTAATTACTTGTACCAGCAATCCACGTTTTAATACTCGTATCAGAAATCCACATCTTACTACCCGTCCCAGCAATCCACGTATTTGTACCCGTCCCTGCAATCCACGTCTTACTACCCGTCCCAGCAATCCACGTATTTGTACCCGTCCCTGAAATCCACGTCTTATTACCCGTCCCAGCAATCCACGTCTTACTACCCGTCCCAGAACACCACGTCTTACTACCCGTCCCATCAATCCACGTCCTAATACCCATCCCACCAATCCACGTTTGTATACCCGTCCAAGCAATCCAAGTCTTACTACCCGTTACAGCTATCCACTTATTTACACTAAAGAGGAGTCCGACACCTTAGTTCAGTTGGTATTGTGTATGTATCCCGAGTTTAGGGTCTTGGGTTCGATTACTGGTATGGCTGAAAATGTATCTTTGGTGACATTTGGGTTTACCCTTTCACTATGATGAATGCATGGCGTGGGAAAGGGGTCTGGGTGGTTTTGTTGTTATAATCAGTCTGTTTAGAAAGAGCACCTTAAATATTCGGAAAAAACAACAGAATTGGTTGAAACGTGGACTAAACGTCATGTCCATCGATAGTATTGTTTACCTAATGCGGATAGTTTGGGGTTCTAATCTAGACCTTGTCCATTAAAGGTTGTTTTTTTCTAAATAGTTTCCCAATCTTTAATTGCATTTTATCCCAACTTACAGTCCAATTTTTAAAGGAAGACACTTTTACTAAAGTTTCTCCGAAGTCTCTAGAACTTTTTCTTTACAGTTCCTAAGGTGACTAAAACTAATTTGACAAATTCAAAAGTTCCTTAAACTCTTTTTTTTTTCTAAAGTCAAAGTTCCTTAAATTTTTTTGACAGTTCCAAAGTTTAGATAAACTTTTTAAAAATCCCGAAAGATACTAAAACAAGAAAGTTCCCAAAAGTTACTAAAATAACTTTCACGTATTCATACTTCAAGTCATGTCATTTGTAACCGTCACTTTTGATAGATGTTATAAATAACTACAAAATAAAACTAATAATATGGTAAAATGCTATAAGTTTAACCACCAAAATTATGTTTATTTTCTAAAAGTGTCTTCATAACATAGTCATACTATAGTTTTTGCTTGAACTAAAAACTTGACTCTTTATTTACACTTTATCTTGCAGTGAAAAGGAGAGTCCACATTTGAAAGTGATACATTTTCAACCGTACTGTGAGCTTTAGATACATTTTCAAGACACACATTTATTTTTAGAGCTCATCTTTCAAATACCGGTGTACGGTATGTGTTTTCCCTGTCGCTAATTAGCCCTTATCACGCATTAGGGCTGTATTTAAGGTGGGGCTGCAAATAACGCGATTAAAGGCAAAGTTGTTGCAGGTTTTTTTTTTTATAACAGACAGTATTTTGGCAAAAATAAATATAATATTGCTCCAATAGAAACATTGAGTTACTTTTATTAACTTGGTGATATCAACAGTTGTTGAATATCTGTCATGAGCATGACGGCATTAGATGAGAAACTTTTTAAACGGATGGAAAAAGTTGTCATTAAATTCCAGGACACGCTTGACAAATAAATTGTTAAGATCAACATGTTAATAAATTTAAACTAGATTTTTCTATTGGAAAATGATTTGATTTCTTTTGCCAAAAAAAAGCCCTTAACTGGCATTCCTACAATAAGCACTTTATCAAACACCTTTAGTGTCTTTTTTAAAAACCAACTTGACCACAAATTTCCAAAAACATAAATTGAAAACAAATTAAATTTTATCGATTTTTTACTAAATTATGTTGAAAAATAATACTGACAGATTAAAAATATTCAAATTAGCACTAAAAAAAACTAAATTATTCATCTTATTATATTATAAATAATTGTTTTGGCTTATTTTGTGATATACTTTTATTTATCAATTTACCAACATATTATATATAACGACTACCTTAATTCCCTGTAAAAACAATAATATTTTGTTTTGAAAACTTCCACGGCTTTTTTTTTTGTTTTTGTTTTTTAAACTTAATCAATCGTTTTAGACTTTGGTCACGTTTATGCAATACAAGCTTCCATAGTTTGGTCTCCAGTCCAAAAACAATAACATTAGTTAATTCTACTGTTTCATATAAGGAGAAAGTAGTATAATCGTAAAAATTTTCAAACTCAAGATTATGATGAATATTTTTTACGTTTTATGTGCCCCCTTGACTCAAAAAAGTTTTGTTTTTTTACAAATTGCCCGTCCCCATCCATGTTTAAATTTGGTATATGGAGAATATTTTTCGTGATAAATGATATGTTACTTTTCTATTATAAATAATTTTGACAAATTTTCTAAACTTTTGGAAATTACCTTTAATATTGAGTTCAAACTGTGTGTCTGGGAATTGTTAATCATGATAAATAGGATTGTATTTTTAGTTTACAAATATAAATAATTTGAAAGTAGTTAACAAATAACTGATTTTTGAATCTTTAATACTTAACAACCGCGTCTTACTACCCGTTCGGGCTATACTCTTAAATACTGATTACGCTTGATGAGTTAGGAGTTAGTAAGGTTGAATATAAATTAATTTAACCCGCATTTGCGAGGAGGGAGAGTGGAAAACCATTTAAGGAAAAACCACCCCCAGTTGAACCAACCGAGATTCGAAACTCGATCTCCCCGTCCTCGGCAGTCTAGCTCAACACTAAACCAGCGCGTTAGCTAACTACCACAACCATGATAGGTTTTGAATAATTGAAGTTAAAAAAAATTGAATTAATAATTTTGTTTAAAATTTATATATGAAGAGTGTTTATTGTAAATAACAAGATCACATTTTTTAACACTGCATCTTACTACATGTTTGGGTTATACGCTTATATACTGATTGCACTAATGTGTTAGAGTTTAGGAAGGTTTAATCTTGAAGATGTGCACCCGCATTTGAGTGGAAAACCATTTAAGAAAAATCGCTCTCGTTGCACCCAACCATGATCGAACCCCAATCTCTTCGTATTCAGCAGTCTAGTCTATTGTAAGAGAAGCACCACCGAGGTGGGACATGTTTGTTTATTCTGAGGGTGACTTGGCGGTCTAGGGGTGAGGTGTCAGACTTTTGTGCTGGGGTTGCGGGGTTCAATCCTCGGTCCCGGCACAGATTTATATGATTACCAAACCCTTCCTTCACCTCTGACAAGACATCTTGTGAA
>CABFOV010011076.1:0-14502 GCA_902141375.1 Timema poppense
CTCATACTCTCTGTCTCCCTCATACTCCCTGTCTCCCTCATACTCTCTGTCTCCCTCATACTCCCTGTCTCCCTCATACTCTATCTCCCTCATACTCTCTGTCTCCCTCATACTCCCTGTCTTCCACCAGTACCGGACAGACCGAACTACCCAGGGGGATCCCTAGTTCCAATGTGAGGCAGTGCTACCTGTACGCTACTCAACATGGCCCCTAACGAGGACAGTTCCAGGTACAGGGAGTCGCGGAGATCTTCCAGAACATGAACAATTCCGGTCCAGACTGTCTCCAGGATGTCCAGGAGGTCGTTGATGAAGGGTAGTTTCTCGCACAAGTAGTTCCTGCAACAAGAGACCTCATATCAGACCACATGTGAGGAGCATCGACCTGACCAGGGTTCGAACACCTTCACACGCGGGTGAGATATACCAGTGGTGTCCCAGTAGTATCCCAGTGATGTCCCAGTGATGTCCCAGTGATGTCCCAGTAGTATCCCAGTGATGTCTCAGTAGTATCCCAGTAGGGGGAGGGTAGTCTATTGTTCTCCAAGACTCGACAAGACTCTCACTAATTAGGACATATCAACGTACGCCTGGTGTTATTGAAGACAATGTTTCACTCATTCTATCAACGGCAGATTTTTTGAATAATTGCCCTTTTGGGGGGTAGACCCCATCAACACCAGGATGTGTCCCCTTCGTCCCCCCATATGCCCCCCCCCCACCACGTGATAGATATGGATGCCCTGTCTCTAACCTCTAATATCACCAAAACCAGTATTTATCTGTTCATAAGTCAAGAGTAATATTGAGTGTCTAACCATGACAAGAGTGCTCAACAATTATTTGAGACATAATTTACAAAAATATTACTCACATGGCTAAGGGAGATTGGGGTTTGAATCTTGGCTGAGTGTTATAAGGGTGGTTTTCCATCAATGAGTTTCCTACCCTCTCTCGCCCTCTCCGTGCAGACGTAAGACAACTTACATCGCCTGTCTCGTGCTGTCGTATATTTGCTTGAAGAAGAAGTCGCCCCTCAAGTACATGGCTCGGATCTCGCTGGCGGTTCCCCTCAAGTCCTGGAGGATGTCGTCCATCTCTCTCCTCACGTACGTGGTCAGCTCGTTGCACACCCCGGTCGCGGCCGGATACAGCACCTCCATCCTCTCCAAGAAATCCTGTTTCATCAAGTCCGAGATACCGCTGTACACAGAGTCAAGCATCAGCGAGACGTCGTTTATCTGTTGCACAACGTACCCGCCTAAGTCCTTGAACATTTCCGGCCGCCATTGCACCTTTGTCCACAGGAGCTGGCTGGTGTTGAGCTTCACCATCAGGAGCCCGTCGACAGTCTGGACTCCGTCGAGGGTGTGTCTGGCCCCGAACAGTATCTCCCGCCGGTTAGGCATCCCCGCGTACACGCTGTAGCTCCTCGAGTCTCCGTAGCGCATCTCAAACTCAAGTACAGGGTGGTTTGACTTGAACCTCAGGTTTGCACTTAGAGGTTCCTCCTGGTTCGTCTGGGTGCGCAGGTTGAACCCGCGGTACCCGTCTTCACCGCTCAGACCCGTTACTCTCAAGGAGAATAAGTTCTCAGAGGTCCTGACTGAAGCTTCAAGTCTCGGTTGAGAGCGGGATAGAGACCCCGACATGTGTAACAGACTCATTTGCCCTTGTTTGGAGTCCTGGTACTCTATAGCCAGACCCCCGTTCACCCTCTCCGGCGTGACACCCGCCTGCAAGGCCACCTGCAGGTTCAGGAGAGACGCGTTGTGGTGGATCGCGAACCGGGTATCCAACTTGCGCTCGGGATCAGGAGCGATGTCCAGGCCGTATTCTATTGTCAACTTGTCCTCTTTAGCGGGCGAGTATTCGAACTCTATCGCCGTGGTAACCGATCTCTTGACGGTCCTCACAGTCAGCTGATGAGGGAGACCGGAGTGTTGGAACACGACTTCAGTTCTGTTCGGTATCCGCTCCATCACAAGCGCCATCTTCTTGCTTCTGTCCCCGAGAGCGTCCCACAGCAGCTCAGTCGCCAGCCTTGATCCCTTGTCTTCCATTTCTCTGTTGACGTTGACCTCGAAAGATCTATAAGGGAGGTCCCCACGTAAGAGCAGGATTGCTCGTTTCTTACCGCCAACTTCCCTTGTGTCAACGATCACATGGCAGCCCACAGTCTGACCCTCCTCCCAAGAAAACTTCTTGATGTACTCGAACCTACCAGGCGCGTCTTGGTACGTAGCGTCCATCAGGACGGTGCGCGTGGGAAGTCTGATACCAGTGGATATCTCGAGACGGTTGTCAGCGTGTGGTTTCAAGATCACTTTCACGCCAACGGTCGAGTGTGACTTATTTTTCAGGTCCCAGCAGAATTCACTAATTATGCTGAACTCATCTTGAAGGTTATAGTAGAAGGCGGCGGACACCGGTCTCCAGGGGTTGTCAAGTGACAAAGAATGGCCGGTCGTCCTGTCCTTGGACAGTACGATGTTCACGATTGCTCTCGAGTTGAAGCTAATATTAGCGACTATTCCATCCGATGGATTAAAAGACGAGAGGAGATATATGTGTACGTGTATAAGTTTTGAAAGTGGCGTTTTCAGTTCCAAAGATGTCTCGAATAATCCGTTTTCTTCCGGAGTCCCCCAGATGCGTAGGGATGTTTCGTCTTCGTTGAGTTTAGCGCGCAGGTCAACATTCACTCTCATATCAACGAGTCGTCCATTAAAAGCTAAAGTGAGCTCGTTTTCGTTGTAGCGACTGGCCAACACGCACTTCAAGACATCCCCGGCCATTTTGTTGCCAAACAAAAGAGAGACGGTGTTGAACTCGCCCCAAAATGGAACAGTGATCTGCCCCAAGAAGTCCAGGCTGAGAATGTTATGGAATAGGAAGTCAAACTGAACGCCGATATCCTCGGGAAGGCCTGGCAATGTCAAAGTAGCCGTGGCCACCTTTCTTTGCATGTTCTCATAGTGGAGTCTCAAGTCATACCTTTTGTGCTGGTAAAATGGCGTTAGGAGTTCCAGGTGAAGTACGACCTTGTTTGCGTCAAGAGCGCCTGCGTACTTGAGTTCCACACGTTCCTCGTTCCATTCGATGAAGTTGACGACATCTTTGCCATCCGTCAAACTCCTGTGCCCAGTGAGATCCATCCTAAAATGCTTCACTAAACCAAAAGGTAAGTTGAACTCAAACTGGATCTTTCCGATGGATCCGTATAAGAAGGCGAACTCCAAGCCAAACTTCTTTGCTCCAAAGTTGCCGACAAAAGTCGCCTCCAAACGGTTTTCCAAAAGCCTGAGAGCCGCTTTAAGGCTGTACTCATGACCGTAAGGAAGGATTACTGAGGCTCTTGGGCTAAAGTCCAGACTGATTCGCAAGGGAACTAGGACGTGCGCGCCTACGATCTCGAAACCTTCTAAAGAAGTGGAGATGTAGACGGACGCCTCTAAAACGTTTTGGTTCAGGATAAACTCCACGGATGCGTTAGCTGTTGGGACAAACTCGGACGAAAACTTCGCCCCTAAACTAAGGTAAATGTCTTTAGCTACGTCATGAACAACATGAAGGCTAAAGTGTTTACACAGTGATAGCGAAGGTGCATCGAAGTTTAACTCTGCAGAACCAGCTTCTGGACTCCGAGAAGCCGCTAAAGTAAGGAATGGAACAAAAGTTGCTGCACCTTGACCTGCATAAGCCGTTACTGAATCATTTTGTGACTTTAAGACACCTCGGATTAACTTTTGTGGTAGATAAGGGCTTAAGATGGTGAGCTCCGAATCTAAAGGCAAGTAATTTTGGTGCCTCAGTGTAACTCTATTGACCATAGCCATGATTTCCAAAGAAACTTCGACGAAAACGTTGGTATCCGTAATCATCCCGGAAGCATGAAGGCCGAAAACTTGTATCGACGAGGAGGTCAATCCTATTTTAATTTCGGTCAACTTTCCAAGGTGGCTCAGACTGGTTGTGCCTTTGAAGTGGATATCAGCAATCATAAGATCCGCGTGTACTTTCACGTTACCTTGGACATTAGTCAAGTCAATCATAATATTCATTTTACCGTCCTTCAGTAATGGAGACTCGGCGGTGAAACCGCCTTTAAAACCATGTTCCCGTTGCGCATGGTAGCTCAGAACATGTTCTTGGTTCAAACACTTGCAGCTTATCTCGCCATTCTCAGAGTTCACATTTAACTTCAGATAACAAGATTTCCACATATCTATTTCCAGCTGATCCAGTTTCTTCCCAATCGTGAACGTGATGTCCTTCACTCCGGTGAGTTTGGTATCCGCATGGGTTGCTAACGTCAGTAGGTTCTCATCGTTGCGTACTAAGAGCGAGATCTCGTCAGCGGACTTACCGTTCTCATACCTTAGTGAAGTATAAACACCTGTTTCAGAATACTCGACGCTGCCCCTGATGTCGTGGGGTAATGCTCCTAGTAGCACCGGGACGTCTGCATCCCCCCTGAGGACCACCATATTGGGGTCGACCTCCAGAGAAACGGAGAGGCTTCCTGCGTGCGCGTGCCACCTGTATGCAGCCGACAGATGACTCTTCGTGCCTTGTGAAAATGTCAAGTCCAGTCCGCAGTCCTTCAGGTCGAAGATTGGGATGTCGAGCTTCACTTTTCCAACCAAAGTGGTCAAGTTCTGCAGAGCGTATGAGAGTAAAACCTTGTTTTCGTCCAAGCTCAGCACCAATGCCATGTCCCTGGGAGTATCGCCCGTCAGAGAAGCAGTGAAGGAAATATCTCTTGTGAACAGAGGACTGCCTAACACCAGTTTACCGTAAACGCGGTTGTCCACGAACTCATAGCTGGCATCCGCTTGCCCCTCAAACATCAGGGAATCCACTCGCACGTGGGCGTCTGCTGTTTTCCAGTGCTGCTGACTGAACCGCGCGATCACGTGGAGAGGAGGCAGTTCGTATATAGGCAGATAAACTACCAGCTTGACCTCAATGGCTTCCAGGCTATCGGTGCTTGCTTCTGCTTGTATCACCACTGTCTGGTTGAAGGCAATTACTGTGATGTTCCCTCCCAAGCCCTGAGTGCCATTGTTCTTCAATTTGGCTGTCACTGCAAGTTCTGGTAGAGTTTTAAAAGGTGTAGTAATAGCCAATTGAACGTTGGTGGTGTCCGGCGCAGTGATATCAACGTGTGATTGCAGAGATAAAGTATTTGAATGGTAGTAAAAAAGGAGCTGTGTATCAATTGTCTCCCACTGAGTTCCTGGAGCTATGAGTGAGGATGAGAGCTCAAATGTTCGGTTTTCGCCCGAGTTTAGAAGAATGTGAGATAAGTAACGGCCAGTTTGAAACTCTGACGATATCTCATAAGAGGATATGTGTTCCTTCCAGTTCACCTTCCCTGTGCTTTTGAACACAAGATGTGGTTCTGTGCTATATTTGTTTAGTAATTCAAGAGATGGTATGATTTCATAAGGTGTATCTAACTTTATCAGGAAGTCATGAGGAACAAGATTCAAAGTCAAGGAAAACCTTTTTCCATGTAATGTTTCAGCTGACGCAGAAACGGATTTTTTCAATAAGTTGATGTTTGACATGAAAGCGACGTGTTTAAGACGGTCAATAAACGGAATGTCCGCTGATATGTTAACGTAGAAGACTGGCCACTCTAATATTTGGCCAAATTTCAGTTTAATGTTCTCTCCGTTGACCAGTAAATTTAAATCTATAGCGTGGGCTCCGACTTTGATATCGAAGAATACGTTTTCTATCTTAAAACTTGGCGAAGATACCGTAAAGTTGCCATAGGCATGGCTGTTGGCGTAAGTGGCAGCCATAAAAAACTGATACAGCCTGTCATCCAGTCTAAGCATCAGTGTAACATGGGTTTCGGAATTTTCACCTGCATTAAAGTACACCTCACCGTGGCCATCAATTTCTCCCAAGGATTCAAATGAAGTGTCACAGTATATTCTCGCGATAGCACTAATATTAGTGTACTCTAGTTCTGCGTGTAAGCTGTGTTGACCAAGACGAGCTCTGATGTATACACTTAGATTTGCACCAAGAGCTATCTCTGTGTCTAAGTTAGCACTGAAATTATTGAAAGAAAACCTTAATCCTACGTTGGAGGTGTTGGAAGTCTTCGAACGGGTTAACTTGGCTTTGCCTGTTGTCACGTGATGTCCGTGCTTTATCGTTATGTCTATTTCGTCACCCGTGTTTGCCTCGTAGTTCCCGACCACGTCTATGTCATGCGTCCAAGGTGACCTGAACAAAGTCTGGACAGAGAAAGACCCTTCCGGTAGAAAACTTGACCCTGCACCGAGTTCGAACTGTTCACCCAAAACATTGAGTTTCATCTTCCAGCTTTTACGAGAGCCTTTAGCCGAGATTACACTTTCCAAACCAATGGGATCATAGCTAGCCATAATTCCTGACACACTAAACCTAACATCGTAAGTTTCACTGTAAGAAGCGTTCAACTCTAAATATTTGAATAGTTTTAGTTGAAACCCAGCCGAAATACCTTCTAAACGATCCAGTTTAGCCACAACTGCAAAGTTTTCGAATCCATCGATGGGCGTGTGAATGGAAATAGACACACCTGAAGCTGAAGGACTCGACAAGTTAGACAAAGCGATTTCCCACAAAGACTGTTCATTGGTCTGGAGAGTTAGGGCGAGTCCGTATTGCGAATCTTTCGTGAACATCTGACTGCGGAAATGAAATAGAGGAACATGGAGGGTTGGAATGGATATCTCCATATCCACTACAGGATTATTAGAAGTCAGATTTATAATGGTCTTTATTTTCATATGGAAGCTGCCTTGGCTGAGGTCTATCACGGCCGAGCCGTCCTCCGAGGTGAAGTCGTACCCGAGGTGAAGGAACAGCGGGCGGGTGAGGGGAGACTCCAGGGAAAACGAAACCAAACTCTTAGAGTTTGTGAACATGGTCTGGAGGTAGAGCATCAAGACGTTCTCTCTATTGACAACACTGTCTTCCATCTTGAACAAGTTGCTGTCCACAGAGAGGGCAAGCGCCAGATGGTTGTCCGTGGGATCAAGGCTAAAACTACCCTGAAACTGCACGAATTGTTCATGAGGCCACGTAACTTTAATACTGCCACTTTTCCTTTTACCTTCTGATAAGTTCACCTGAGCCAACCCTGTATAGTTCTGCCCGTACGGAATTTGAACGTTGAAGTAGGCTTCCACGTCCATCGGACGAGTCTGTCTTAAGGATAAAACAGCTTCGTAAGTAATGTTTTTACCTATCATTAGAGAAGTCACCAGTTTCTTGGTTTTTATTCTGTTTTCTATATCCCAGCTGATAGACACACCTTGCCAGGTATTTTGTTCGGTAGCCGATGTGCTCAAGTTTCCGCCAGTAAAGTCATGACTGACAGACGCAGAAGCGTCGAATAAAGCGCCGCTTGGAATGGTCAGTGATCCTTCCAGCAGGTAGCTCTCGACGTTGTCGGAGAAATCATAACTCACCCGGGAGGAAAAAGTGGAACCTGTGAAGGGTCGTACAAAATGAAGAATACCTCTTCCTCTCGGAGTCAAATGTTCCGTCTCTAGCTCTACGTTGATGTGTTTGATTTTATTGACCTCTCCAACAAACATAAAGTTGGAATTTGTAGGCTTACTGAAATCGTAATTACTCACTATGCTAATTTTTTGGATGCTTGCGAGTGGAGTGGAGAGTTTCAAACTCATATAGCCAGCCCTGTGGGACGAGGATACATCGGCCTCGGCGATGTAAACATCTGAGCGTATCTGAACCCTAAAGCCGAATCTCTTCACACCCTCATTTAGCCTGTGCGTGAGCTCTATACTGAGCTTGTCCAGAGAGTCGAAAGGGGTTTGGACAGTCATGGACACATCAACATGGTGAGGTCTGAGGTCAGAATACACCTCCAAGTTGATTACGTCCATATTCTTACTTGCGGAGAATGATATAAACTTAGGGCTGTTGCCGGCAAGCTTATAGCTACCCCGAGCTGACAGGTGCTCGTAGCCGACAACTGAAGTTTTCAGCTCAGCTAAAATATGATCTTTCCCGTAACTACAGCTTAAAGAAAATCCTTTAAAATCAGGGAATGGAGTTTCGACGATGATACTTAAAGCATGTGTGATATTTTCATAGTTGAATTCAATAACGAAACTGTCGGGTTTCGTGTCCCAGTCAACGCTTGCTTTGAAAAGGGTCTCCCTTGGGTAGAACTGAACTGTCAGTCTTCGAATCTTCTGTTTGAGTGTTAGCTGCAGGTGAGTTGTGAACCCATCTCCCCTCAAATCCTCCACAGTACCCTCCAACGAAGCAACGATTTCATTATTTTGTTTGACAACGATGTTCAGTGTCTTGGGAGGGAATCCAGGGTAGCACCAGGCGGACACTTCAAATTCATTGGCACCAAAGCTGTGTTTAAAATTGACACCAAGTTTAGTATCGTAGCTCGCAACTGTCAAAGAAGTTTGCAAAACTTGTACCGAGTTTTTATAAACCACAAGAGAAATGTTATAATCAGTTTCTTCCACACCAGACGAACTAAAACCACACGATACTCTTAGCTCACGGTAAGATTTGAATGGGGTCTTCAATATCATTAGAATCCCACTTCTATTCATTGCTAACAGAGAGTCTACAACTGTCTCTGCGACATCTCTCTGCAGAGTAACACCCAGACTCAATGTATCTCCCATGTCATGTTTTAATGTCAGAACAACATCCCGGTAACCGCGGAACGGAGTCTCAACTCGCAAAACATGTTTATCCGTGGATTGCGTCAGACGAGCGTTCAATTCATTTCTATCACCATTTTTCTCGTGGATCAATTTGACTGAGAAATCGTCTGTGAAGTCATAGCTTGCAATAAGAGAAATAGCCTCAAGTTCCTTTTTATATGTTTGGATAGAGACCACAGATCGGCCTTCTAAAGACTCGACAAACCCAGAAATAGAAATATCTATCAAGTCATTTCCGTTCAGTTGAGCATTGAGAGACGCCGTTTTTTCCCTCTCCAAGAGGTTGTATCTTGCGTGAAGGGCTACATTCTCAAGACCCTGTACGGAAGTTGTCGCGCCCACAAGGACATCTGAATTAAGAGAGTTGACAGTAACTCTGACGTTAGCATCAATTTCATGTGAATTACAATTCAATTTAGAATTCCCTAGAAATGTATCATTATCAAAACTGAATCCGACGGAAATAGACAAGTTCTCGAAACACTTAAACGGCGTCGTTACTTTCACAGATGCTGAGCTATTTTTCAAACTAAAGTCAATATAAATATCTTTTCTGGCACCCTCCAGTTCAAAGTACAAGTTTGCTTTCCCTAAAGTTCTGAAGCCCTTATCGTCATTGGACAGAAGGGAACTGTAGCTAGCCCCGGTTATCATATTCTCATAATCTTTGAACGGCGTATCAACTTGTAGGTTAAATTCCACCTCGCTCATGTTAGCTGAAGAAAATGTCCCCGTCACGTCAAATCTTTTATTATTTTTGGATAAAGTGATGGTCGCTGTCTTCTTGTAGTCATGCAATCCCTTGAAACTATAATCGAACCGGACCAGCTCGAACATTTCAAAAGGCGTTCTAACTTCCACACTTGCTGACACAGAGTTCTGGTCCGGGGAATGAAGATACCCCCCTAGCTCAATGGCCTGCCCGTTGTAGCTCGCCACAACATTGAGAGTACGTTCCTTCTCCACGATGAACGTACGTCTCACGGACACAGACACATTCCGCAGGATTTTAAAGGGTGAATTAAGCTTAAAGAAGGTGTTGTTTCCGTCGGAACTCAGAGCCGCTTCCATCTTGTGCCCGTTCTTATTGACATTCAGTCCCGCGTCAGTCTCCGTGAAGTTGTACCAAAGGCGCGCGCCCAAGGTCTCCGCCGATCTAAACGGGGTCTTAAGCGAGAACTCTGCCTCGCCGAACTTGAAAATAGTCTCCTCGTCGAATTTGTAATGACCGAGAAGCTCCACCAGCGTCTCTTCTTTAAGAATGGACAACTTGAGATCACGATTCAAAACCCTTGGGAACATGTATTGGAAATGTAGTGTCAGATTCTTTAGCGCGTCGAACTGACTTATGAAAGCGGTGGCCACCTCGAACTGATCTGAGCTCATCTTTAGGTTTCCGTACAGCGTCAGAGGCAGAAATCCGGGTTCCCCGTCGATGCTCAGCATGAATATCTTTATCTCGTCAGACAACTTGATCGTCCCGCGCATACTCAGCATCTCCCAGTTTTTGAAGGGTGTTTCTATATACGCGTTAAGCTTGTGGGTCCTGTCTTCCACGTGGTAAACAGCTCCAGTTTCTAGTCTTGCATCCCCCCAGCTAGCCCCCGCTAACACAGACGCATCAGCGAGACTGTAGGCCAAGTCAAGGGCGAGCTGCCGACCGAACGGAGACGCCACCTCTAACCGTAAGACACCTTCAAACACGGCGAACATCACTTCTCCTTTCACCCTTAATTCCTTGTCTTCACCGTATCGCACCATCAGGATCGGCGAGACAGTGGAGCCGTTCAAGGATAACACTAAGTTTGCTATGATGGGGTTTGTCCAAGGGCATAAGAACGTCGCCACAGCGCCCCTCCCTTCCGCACTGTTGGTGTAGTTGTACTCTGCTAATATGTTGAGTGCATGGCTCCCGATATAAGACCTTGCGATCAACTCTTCTCCCGGAATATAGGACATCTTGTTCTGGACGGTGGCGTTGACCCGGGCAGACGTAAGAGAAACCACGTGCTCCCAATTGAGGAAGGTCCCTGCGGAGAACCTGTGGGTGAAGTTCACCTCCCCGGGGATCATCGCCTTTTTGTCGTTATTCAGGAAGGTTCTCGACAGTACAACCTCGTGGTTGTGGAAAACCGACTCACCCTCCATTTGGTACCTGGTGACGACCTCGGCCCTGACCGTTGCCTCATTCCACACGCCGTATACGGCTGTCTTTGAGCAGGTATCGTCCTGGCGTCGCAATATATTCCCTTTAACGGCTTTCCCCGAGCCTTTCAGCGACAGGTGTAGATCCATGTTATCAGGAAAAGATTCCACTTCACCATGAAGGTCCAGGCTATACAGCGTCTTATTGTCGGCGCTGACAGTTATGGCCTCTTCAAGCCCCCCGGCCTTGATGTTGTGGGTGAAGTTTACAGCCCAGGTTCTCGTTCGAAATAATTGCAACCTACCGACGCCTTCCATCGTCTCGTTCACTCTCCCTTTCACCTCCATGCCAGCCATAAACACAATGAACGCAACATCCACCTTCATGTGTGACCCGTCCTTGCTGTTGATCAGTTCCAGATGTGAGTCTTCGAAGTCGGGCGTGATTACCCTGAAGAGCTTGTGGAACCTTGACCCACTCTCACTCTTCACCTCCACAGAGACAATTCTCCTCTCTTTCTCACTCCAAGAGACGTTTCCTTCCAGCGTTGCGTCACTCAGCGTCCACTCGGACATCAGCTGTGAGTGCCCGAACTGCAGGCTCGTCGAGACGCTGCGGGTCCGCGTGTTGTTGTCGTGATGGTCGAGGCGCACGGTGATGGAGGGTAACAGGGGGAAGGAACTGTTCACGGTGAGGCTCCCTGTGATGTGCAGGACGGAGGGTGAGGCCCGGTCTGCGGTGACGTGAGCCTCCAGCCTGGCCTCCTTTCCTTGGCATGAGACCTCGCCCTGGAACAATCGATGTGAGAGTAAGCCGGATAAATGCACCAGAATTTGCCTAGAGTTATACTCCCACTCCGCAATTACCCAGACAGATTAAAACTAGTCGGCGTCTAACAAGCCTTACCCTAAAGTTGGCTCCGTTCATTAGTTGAATTGAGGGATTGGTGTACCCCTCTGGGGTTTCTCATCCCACGATACCACACCCTCAAGACGTTTTCGATCTTCTATCAGTACTCTAGAGCAGTGGTATTCAGCCTGAGCTGAGGTAGGTGTACTCACGGGAAGATATCTTAGGGGATACGTGAACCAAAGACCTTTAATACCATTGGTCCAAAGTGTTCATTTTGGTGGTTATCTAGTGCACGTGACCTTCCTGTGAATGTGTGCGTGTACAATATTTATATGGCCTAATTTGTGATGTAGGAAGTCCGCCGGAAGGAGTTTTATCCTGCCAAATACTACTAAGCCATAGGATTCTGGTAAAAAAAAAATTAATAGGGATGGGCCCTAGAATCCTCAAGGATATTCGATGCTCAAGGATTCGAGAAACTTCCAGATTCGAGCCTAAAATCCTCAGAAATAAATTATTGTTTTTAAAATGTTTCCAGTGTAATTTGTTTTATAGCTTTAATACTGCCTATTGGTGGTTCTGAATAAATTATAGGAGGATGAATTATAACAGCCAGACTCCAGAGCAGTAATTTAACACTTATCTGAATGTATGAATGTTACAATTAATGGGTTATAAGAAATAACGTTAGCATTCAGTTACTATTTGTATTTTATATTATTATATCTATATTTCCTCTTATGGTGGTAACTATTCGAATATTCTGATGTGTAAGCTCGTGGTTTCGACCCAAGTAAAAGTGAAAACCATCATTATCAATGATGGCGCTCATAATCAACGCACAGTGAATTACGTACAACGCACGGACTGGAATGGCCAGCCAATGAGAATACGAGAAGAGACAGAAAATATCTCCTGTTCATGCATGAACTACCTTGTGGGAGCCAATCTTGTTTGTTATTAACGAACAGTCATTGGCTACGATTGCATAAAGTATTGAAAATAAAGAGGAAATATATTATATTTTTGATTCCGTTATTGAGAAGTAGGTTGACCCAATGTAACGAGAGTGGAAGGTAGCGTCAGACGGAGAAAGACATCTGATTGGTTGAGCTTGTGACGTCACTCACTACACAAGACATCTTATTGGCCGAGCTTGTGACGTCACTCACTACACAAGACATCTGATTGGCTGAGCTTGTGACGTCACTCACTACACAATACATCTTATTGGACGAGCTAGTGACGTCACTCACTACACAAGACATCTGATTGGCTGAGCTTGTGACGTCACCCACCACACAAGACATCTGATTGGCTGAGCTTGTGACGTCTACCACCACACAAGACATCTGATTGGCTGAGCTTGTGACGTCACTCACTACACAAGACATCTGATTGGCTGAGCTTGTGACGTCACTCACTACACAAGACATCTGATTGGCCGAGCTTGTGACGTCACTCACTACACAAGAAAGTGTGTTACATACACACAGCCACGCTGCGGACAAACTAATTAGTTAAAAAAAATCAGGTGATAGTTTGGAACTTTAAATAAAAAATACACCTTTAAAATCTACACCAGTGTACAATTAACGTAATTACTATACTTTTTTAAAACAGATATGTCTGTCTGTCTTTCCATTAAAATATAACTGGTGACGTAAGCGACGACAGAATCAAATACCTCCCACGGGCGCTACCTTTATCCTCTAATTACATTGAGTCCACCATAATATTTATGACAGTAATTAAAAACGGAGCCAAAGAAAATAATAGTTAATTATTTTTTCTAATAGTACACTCACAACTTATATTATGTTAATTAACGTTGGTTTTCGAGTTAACCCTTTATTGGAGTAGTTTTTAGAGACAGTATCTAGTAGTGTATTAATAAAAGACAATCTATGTGTATTTGTTATGAGTTGTGCGCTGTGCGCTATGCGCTATGCGCTATGCAGCCTTGGAGGAAAGTGTACGTTGGTCTCCCCTCACCTCCGCCACCAGCTGCCGGTTGGTGAGGCTGTACCTGGCTCCCAGGGTCTGCGCCTCCAGACCGGCGAAGGGGGTGGACAGTTTGACGAGCACACCCCCGGACCCGGGGCCAGAGTCCCAGGTGAGCCGGCTGTCGACCTTCTTGTGTCCGCTCCACTCCAAGGTCCCCGTCACCCCGCCGGGACTGGACAACACAACACACCCGAGGTCAGCCTCCTCCAAACACTCTACACTGCTGACACTGGACAGAGGGGTAGTGGTTGCCTCCTCAAGAACGTCTCCCTCTCCTGATGAGTTCCTGATAGAATGAGACCTAGGTCGGGGGATCGGGTGGTGACGATCTATTTCCTTGAAGAGGCAGCAGTGAGTGAACACTCCCCCCCAGTACATAGTCCCCCTGAACTCACAGCTGAGACATCTCGACCCGTGCGTAGTCCCCCGGTACCTCGATGAAGAGCTCACTCTTGTCGCGGTCGCTGCGGGCGAGGAAAGACACCCTCTTCTCAAGGTCGGAGTCTTTGTCCAAGATCATCTCGAACTCAAGGCCTTTCTCCTCGCCTTTAAACGTGATCTGAGGACAAGAAACACGAGCAATGGTCTGAGACTGGACCTAGCTTTGTTCCACTATGGTGTGAACAGGGTCATAAGGTGACCTGGCGGTCTAGGGGGTAAGGTGTCAGACTTCTATGCTTGTGGTCCGGGGTTCAATCCCCGGTCCCGGCACAGATTTATCTGATTACCAAACCCTTCCTTCACCTCTGACAAGACAACTTGTGA
>CABFOV010011077.1:0-14496 GCA_902141375.1 Timema poppense
TCTTTTCCATTTCTCTAATGAACTTACTGTGGCTAGTAATATTAAATGGACACTACACGTATTATCATGTTACGAATGGGATCTATTACAGCTTCCTTTCATTAATATAATTATTATTATCTTCACATCACCCAACGAAAGTATCGCTTACTTGTCTTATGGACAAAAAAAATTATGTTCAAAAGATTAGAAAAAGATTAATTTTGGAAAATTGAAATAGAATCAAAACTAACTAGATTTTATTTAAATTGTTTATTGCTAGAGCTAATGGATCCCAAGAACACTATATCAATGAAAATAAGAAATTCAAAATATATTTTGTTTGCACAAAATTCGGAAACAAAGTAGCCAAATATTTCGGAAACAAAGTAATTATATAGATTTTTAATCTTTATTTTAAAAACCCACTAAAATACCATTATTTATAAAAAAAATATCATATTGTAATATATTGAAAAAATGTATTTTATTGTAATGGTTACTAGATATTTCTACATAGTGCTATTTTCCTGCAATAAAAGCAACTGAAGATATTATCTATTATAATGATTAATGACTAACGCTGGGGTTTTTTGTAGTAACATATAACAAAATATTATGTAAATATGTAAAAATATTCAAGGAAATATGTAGATTCATAAAAAATATCTAACATAATGTAAAACAGATATTTTACCAAGCACGCAACATTTACCTTATTTACACTCTGAATGCCACATACATTGATGGATTACTTGTTCTTTGGTGTGAATTTCAATTCTTTCTTTAGTCAGTGATTGCCGCTTTTCTGATAGAATATGCTTGTATGTATGTATGTATGTATGTATGTATGTATGTCTTTTCCACGTCACAGTAGGTCACTGGGGCGTATTTCAACAGAAGAATTTTCTCGGGACAAATGTTCTCAAGGGTATCTCCATCCGATGAATATACTGGGTTTCTTTTTATCACTGCCTGAAACTTAGTAGAAACACTTTACCCAGTTTCAGCTATCACAGTATTTAGATTTGATATTGTGCTTTCTATGATATTCATAGAGTTTTGTAGTGGAAATCCAGAAATTTCCAACCGTTTTATACTCTCTGGAAGCCAACAGAAATTGCTTCATGCCACTATTGGATCAATGAATTAGATGTGAGATTCACATACAGATATCACACACTCAGGGGCGAACATATCCATTACTGACTTTACAACTCCAAATTGTTCATAGTAGAAGTTGGCTGTTTTATCCATGTACCTCATCTTGTTAGAACTAATTGCAGGGGCAACGGTACATCAAACAAGAGTTAGTAAGCTAGGACTTGATGTGGGACTTTAACAAATAGGTATAGTTTTTTTCATCACATAAATCAATCTATTCATTTGTAAAGACTGGACTGTATTCCACAACACGATGTGGTCCATGAGCTAAACAAGTAAGACAGATTTTATATCAGGATATAACAACTTCAAAGCACTTGTGATTTTCATTATATACACCGTGGCATCCGAATATAACACCAGGACCTTCTTTACGCAAGCTCACCTAGGCCACAAAACTTGCAATTCATCATTCACGAATCCTGCAACATGATACGTATGTTCCAGCACTTATCAGTAAATCAAATATGGTTTGGATATATCCTTAGGATCTATCTTACCTACCACAAGGTTCACAACAAAATTACCCTAAACGCCCGTCATTTCATCCACAGCAACCAATATGATGGAATCTCCTATGTAGTTTATTATTTTTTCCATTGTTTCTTCATAATTTATATGCAGATAATTCTTTCTGAGTATTGATTGATCAGGGATTTAGTGATTGGTCGTTTTCATTACTGTCACAAGAAGGATGTAAATTCAGCATTGGGAATTTAAAACATGTAATGTTCACGCGACCATTGCACTACACAAGTCCATAAATAATTAGTTTCTTTAACTGGAAGGAAGGCACCTTCATCTTTGTTTAAAATTCGAACAGCTAAGATTTTTTTTTACGTACGAAGTGTGCGCCGCACATGTTGCTCCAATTGTGATTTTACGGAACATCCCATTTTTTTGTTGTAAGCTTGACACATTACAACTTTACTGTTGGTTGTGAAGGAGTCGTTGATCCCAACCAAGTATTTTAATTTTGTAGCGAGCAAAACTCACTTGGTGTCATGGTGAACAAAATAAAAAATCTGATGGTAGCTTATTGTTAGACTTTGACTTTCAACCGCTCATGTGAAACTAAAATCACTTGTAGATATTACGAGAGAAGAATGTGAGTCGTTGGAATAGTTTGTTTGAGGTGAGGGAGGTTCTATTCCAAAATTCCTTATATGTTTGCAAAATTATTTTTAAAAAATGCATCAAAAACTTCATCGTGAAGAGAGAAGGCATGTACTTAGTGGAAAAACACTTGACTACGCGAGTTGGATTTTACCCTTTTCATTAGTTCATTGAAAAATTCCTTTCAGCTGATTTATACAAACCAAACGAAATCAAACAATGTTTAAATTTTCAAAAAATTTGCAATTAATATAAAGATATATTAAAACTTCACAAAGTAGTTAGCTTTATCTAAAATCAATTGAAATATATAAACATGTCAAAAAAGTAAAAATATATAAAATTTGATTTTCATTTTATATATTATATTAACCCTAATATGGTGATTCGTTGAGATTTCTATTTTCTGAGAATCTAAATGGCAAGGAATAGAATAATTATTTACATAGAAATCCCAGTTCTTCCAGAGTTTTGTAGCTTTACTCTTTTCCTACAATACAACTATTAAAAATGTATTTGATTGTAATGGCTATTATATATTTCTATATAATTGTGTTATGTCCCTGTGATCTAGTGCAATGAGAGACAAACGCGTTAATCAATTGGGCAACTAGGTCGTGCTTCTCCAAAATTTGTTCAACATTAACCCTTTATAGTAAAAGCTATGGTAGAATGTGTATTTTTTACACAATAGGGGAAGAATTAACTCAAGTACAAAGCTACAATAAAAACTTTACATCGGTTAGAGGTGGCCAATTATAACGTATAAACTGTCACTAAAACCCACAGTAATGCCAACACACTCACTCATTTTCACGCCCATTGGCACCCAAACCAACTAAGATGGTTCTTTTGTCGGAAAATACAGTTTCAAATAATCACTGTTCATTTTGCAAGTAGTCATATCATATTATCTATAAATATACGGACTTTCAATCCATAACTCCCCAGAAAAGATTTGGATTTATTAAATCAAACTAATTCTTTGTTAATTATATAGGAGCTTAACACCGTATCACACATTTTAAGTCAAAACATGTGTGTTAACAATGAAATAAGCATCATTACACATTGTTGCATCTGTCTCCTAATCAACAGACGCAGCACAAACAACTGTCTCAAAAAACAGTTGACAATTACAGGGACCCCACAATGAACCGCTGAGAAGCCATCGTGCTACTGTTCACACAGACACCCCCCTACTTATCCAAAGTTGACCAATTCTTGTCAAACTAAACCTTTTGTTGGTCTGTCCTCAACAACTCATCATACTGTACCTTTAGCCATAGATTTAACCCACATTACTACACCCTCCAGCAGTACACAAATTGTGCGTGCAATATTGGACTCGGTTTGTCAATGAACATTGTGCACAGATACTGGGCGTAAAACGTAACTGCCTCAAACCCAGTAACGTTCAGAGGAAATCATAAACCAAAGTGAACCTTAAGGGTAGTACTCATTTAAATATTTCCACATGAGGAGATATACCACTCACTCAGTTATGATAATTGATCAAATAACTTAAATAAGCCGTAAACTCGCATCTCACTTGAAATAACGAGAAAACTAAAACATTTTGTTCTTGCTGACCCTACGTTTAATGAGAGTGGTTCTGTTAAAATGCTAATTGGTTCTAATCTCTTCGCTCAAACACTCACTGGTGATCTCTATCCACTTGAAAAAGACATGCGCATAATGCTAGGAACTATATTCGACTTTGTAGTTATGGGAAGCTCTTCCTCTATTAGTGACGAAAACTTCCAGCCAGCGTTGTCTTATCTTATTACGTTATTGTAAGTCACTGACATTGACCTGCACAACTCACTTTAACAGTTCTGGAAATTAGAGGAACCACCTCTTTTGCAAGTAGTTAAGCAAGATGAGGAAATATGTGAAAATCACTTACTCAACAAGCACACTAGGGACAGCATGGGTCGATATGTGCTTCGAATTCCATTCAAGGAATCTATACCATCTATCGGTGATTCCTCATCTCAAGCAAAACGGTGTTTTAATGCGCTTGAAAATAAATCAAATTCTCAACCAACTCTCAAAAATTCCTATGTTAAATTCATCAATGATTATAATAAATCTGAACAAATTAAATTATTTACTAAAACACTCCAAAATAATTCCCAAAATTACTTTCTACCTTATCATGATGTGCATAAATAAATAGGTTCTACCACTATAGTTGCCTGGAGTATTTGACACAAGTGCATCTGGCCTGAAACTCCAAAATCATACTGGTGACAGTCTTTTGAACTTCAAACGTAATAAAATTGTTTTTAGTGTAGATATTCGCCAAATGTACATACAGATTTAAATACATTATGACGAAAAAAATTATCAATTGATATTTTTGCGTGCAAATTCTGGTTTGCCTCTCAAAATGTATAAACTTGCCATTGCCACATACGGTGTAACTAGTTAGACATCAATTTGTTGAGGATGAAGGTCTGGCCTTTCCTAGCGCATCCCAAGTGCTACAAACCTAAAAATTCGTCTATGATATTATCACTGACTTGAACGACCTAGAATAAACTCTCTCTCTCTCTCTTCAACAAGAATTCACAGAGTTGTTAGGAAAAGGTGGGTTTGAATTACGTTATTGGTCCAGTAACTCACAACAGGTACTAATCACTGTACTTCAAGAACATCGTGAGACCCCTCTCTATAGCATCCTTGATCTCAAATGGAAGTCTGATAGTGATGCATTTTCTTGTAAGATTGATCTAGTTCAACAAGTCCCGACTAAACTTTAAGTACTCTCAGCTGTAGCTACAATTTATGACCCGTGTGGTTGGTTAACACCAGTAGTATTTTGGGCCAAATAATTGATCCGGTTTCTATGGACACTAGGACTTACTTTGGACGAGCCGTTACCCACAGATATTTCTACAAGATGGGTAATGTTTCTTGAAGAGCTTCTAGCCTTAGAAAATCTCAGAATACCTAGGTATCTCTATCTCTCCTCAACTGTAGATGTCCAATTACGTGGAGTCTCAGATGCATCTGAGCAATAATATGCAGCACCCATCTATCCCGGATGGGTGACTCAAAGCTCCAAATTCAAAGTAAATTTACTTGTTGCGAAATCTTTTGTTGCATCTCTGAATCGGATTTCGATACCTCGTATTTAATTATGTGGAGCCCAATTATTGTCAAATTTAATGCAATATTGTAGCAACATCTTATCTTCTCATTACGACATAAATTCAGTTACCACCTGGACAGATTCAACCATCGTATTTGCACTGATACACACTACACCATTACGTCTCAAGGTATACGTTGCTAACGTTGCTAATCATGTTTCTCAAATACAAGAGATTACACTTCCAGAAGTTTGGGCTCATGTCTCTACCAGTCAAAATCCAAGCCACGTTGCCTCCCGTGGTGTATCACCTCCTCTGCCCTGCAAACACCCTTTATGGTGGTTAGCAACATTCAGCACACAGTTGCCTCCATTTTACTGTGCATCTTCAGAAGAGTACATTCTCCTAGAAACGAGACCTCAACCATTAAACGTACCCATCTCGACACACAAAGAAGACTGGTATTTACTATTTCAATTTTCGTCGTGGTTCAACTTACAGAGAGTTGTTTCTCATATGCTACGTTTAATTCGTAAATTTAGAAAGCTAGACATTTGTTGTTCTGGATCTCTCACTCCTTGAGAATTATAAATGCTTCTTTGATAGCAGGGAGGATACATTAAGTTCCCCGGTTTTTTGTGTGAATGGGATAGCCAAGATAGCAGGCAAAACTGGATAAAAAAGGTGCGGCCGTGTAGGAATGCTTTAGAGCCTGGAAGCCAAAATGAAGTAAGGAAGTCTTTGGTTGATTCAAGAAAAGTCCTCCTGCCTCCATTTCGTATCAAGCTTGGTTTGATGAAGCAATTTGTAAAGTCTCTGTCAAAAGAAGGAGAATGTTTTGAATACGCGAATGAAAAGTTCTAAGGACTGTCAGAAACGAAACTGAAAGATATTTTTGTCGGTACAGATATTCGGAAACTTGTGAAAGATGTATTCTTCCGGAAAAAAAATGATATTTTGGAAAAAGAGGCTTGAAAAGATAAGTTGTAACAAAATTTATTGGAAACAATAAGGACCCCAACTTCAAGTGTAGTGTGGAGACTTTGTTCATGAAATTCAAGGAATTAGGTTGTTCGATGAACTTGAACGTGCACTTCCTGAATTCCCATTCGGACTACTTTCCCGAAAATTTGATGTTGTGAGTGAAGAGCAGGGGGAAAGATTCTATAAAGACATCAAGAATATGGGACACAGATAGCAGGGTAGATGGGATAAAAACAATATGGCGGACTACTGTTGGATGCTGTACAAAGAGCAGAAAGCTGTATACAAGAGAAAAGGTTTGAAAATGAGTTTTGAAGGCTAAGGAAAAATGCATTAAAAGGACTTGTAAATGCAAGTAAGTGTTTAGAATGGGTTTCCATCAAAAATTGTCTAAATAAAACCATTATTTAATTTTTTCAAAAATAAATAAGTTTTAACAGGTAAGCGTTTTAATAATTGCTTTTCTCATATTTTCACATCCACTATGTGAAAAATACTTAGGTGGTAGAGAAAAATGGAGGTGTTATTTGAAATCATCTCACCAAAAAGCATAAGAATAATTCATTACAATGCAGACAATTTTCAATAACCCAGATTTTGCAGGCCTGTGTTATAATTTATTTCTATCACCACAAACACCTACACGCAGGCTCTAAACTATTTCAATCCATTATATCCCAAGTCTATTGGACCATCTCGGCTAGGAGAACTATCAGATCTCGCATTTTTAAATGCATAAGATGTTTCCGATGCAAGCTAACCAGCACAGCCCCCTTTATAGGAGATATACCTGAAGCTAGTCTCACCGACTCACGACATTTTTTTAAAGACAGCAGTGGACTAAGCAGGCACTTTTACAATTAAGTTGCACACATTGCGGTGATCACAACTGATAAAGGCATATCTGTGTGTATTTATTTGTTTTACCACCAAAGTTGTACATCTTGAAGTTTCAACAGATCTCTCCACAAACACTTTCATTGCTGCACTAATTCACTTCGTTCCCAATAGTGGATTATGTTCAGACATTTATCCTGACTATGGCACCAACTTCGAGGGAGAATCTATTCAATTTAAGAAAATAAGGACAGTATTTCTTAAATAAAAGAAGACCCAAGATCAAATTGACCAATTTGCCGCAAAGACTGAAATCAAGTTTCACTTCCTACCAAGGTGGGCTCTGGGAAAGAGCTGTTAAGAGTGATAAACACCACATAACCAGAGTTATTGGCAGCCAAATATTGACATTGGAAGAATTTATTACACTCACCACCAAAGTTGAAGCTATGCTCAACTCCCGCCACCCTTGTCTTTAGTTCCGTCAGAGATTGATGCACTCACCTCGAGACATTTTCTCATTCAAAACTCTCTCATGACTCTCCCTTAGTCGCAACTCAAAAAATTGCTGCTCATTCGTTTCAAGATATGACAGATAATTCAGGCTCTTTTACAATGATATTGGTCAAGATGGCACTGAAAGTATCTCCATAATTTTCAACAATGAATCAAGTGGGAATACTCAAAATAATAACCTAAATAATTGAGATTCAGCACCCCCACCCTCACCCCGTTTTCTTGGTCTCTTGGGCGAATAGTTTCAACTTCTCCTGGTCCTGATAATCCCCCCTACTCGGACTGCTATAAAAGTTTATTTATTTTTATATTTATTATTTATTACTGTGGAGAAGGCAAAATGATAACGTGGATAGAAATAAAGTTTGTAAAGCAATGGAGATGGCTGATGTGAAAATAGGAGTTGTAATGAAAGTGAAAAGCATGGATGAGGGAGGATAACAGGAGCTGTGTTAAGATGGTGAGTGGGGGGAATAATTGGTTTCAAATAAAAAATTGATTGAAGTAGGGTAGTGCCCTATCACAACTACTATTTGTAATGGTAATTAAAATGGCAGGAAAACTTAGGGAGAAAATAATGAACGAAATGGTGTTTGCTGATTACTTATGGTATGGAATGATAAAGAAGAGGAAGTACGGAAATGGAATAAGGAAATGAAAGCGTGTGGAAAGAAATTTAGCATGAAGAAATATTAAGTGATGGTAATGACCAGAAAGTGGATAAGGCCTAGTAAAGCTTTAAGGTTAGATTAAGTAGAGCTGTGAAAAATACAGAGCGTAAAATTTATTGGAAGCGTGATTTATGTGAAAGATGAAAGTAGAGAAGACATAATGCAAAGAGGACAGCAGAAAGATTGGTTCTATAGGTGTGTAAGAGACCTGCTATGGAGAAGAGAAATGCCCTTGAAGTGTAAGGAAGTGTTATACAGGGCGTACTTTGCACCAATTTCTTACATGCAGCAGAAACATGAATGTAAGAAAGACTAGGAAAGTGTAGGTCGTAGGAATGGATTTTGTGATGAACACTTAGAAGGTCACGAGGAGAAACAAGATTAGTAATTAAGTTGATTGAGAAATAGGAAGGTACAGAGAGTACATGAGATACTAGAGGAAGAAAGACTGAGTTGGAATGGGCATGCAATGAGGATGGAGAAGAAGAGGATGCCAAATAAATTGCTATAAATGAAGTATGTAAGAAAAATACTACAAGGGAGGCCCAGAAAGAAATTGGATGAGCAAATAACAGCAAGTGTAAAAGTGAGAGGAGAATAATGTAAGAAATTAAATGAGGAAGGATCAAGGATGACTGAGGTATTTTAATAAACTGATATAGCCCTGGGCTGGAAACAGTTCATGATGACGATACTTGAGATTAGTATTTTCTTTCTTAAAGATATACTTATTTATGTTAATAGGTTGATGCACTCACTGAAATGTCAAAGAGTGTTCTTTGAAGCTAACATTTATGATGGTTCATGGTGGACAACATACCTTTCCGGCAAATAGGATGATAATGTAGATAAGAGGATAATAGACATGTCTTGACATGTTTACATCATAAGAAAGAGCGAGAGAGAGAGAAAGAAAGAATAAAAACCAAAAACCATTCTAGCTAGAGAAGAGGGGTGCTCGAAACTTGTCTGGGTAAGGTATTGTCGAGGCATCAGGGCCAGTGTCTTGACGCTCATTGTTTGTAAGGCTTATGACGGGGTGGGGAATCCCCATCTTAGATCCTCATAAGCTTTAAGGTATAGAAAGCGACTAAATTATTATTGGCTTTAAAACCCACCTTGGTGACGTAGTTGGCTAACGCGCTAGTCGTGTTGAGCTCGACTGCTGAGGACGGGGAGTTCCAGGTCCGAATCTCGGTCGGGTGAACTGGGGGAGGTTTTTTCCTAAATGGTTTTCCACTCTCCCTCCACGCAAATTCGGGTTCACTTCCTTTAATTCAACCTTCCCAATTCCTAATCCATTAGCGTAATTAGTACTTAAAGCGTATAACCCGAACGGGTAGTAAGACGCGGTGCTAAATAATAAATAATAATATTGGCTTTAAAGTTTGGGAGGGGGAATGGGGTCGTAGCTTTGGAGAAGAATAGGGAGGGGTGGGTTAGGGTGGCAGCTTCCATATGGTCAAGGATGGACCAGATAAAGTTGACACTCATTGATAATTGGTTTTCCTACTGCCAGGGTGATTATTAACGCTAGCTGGGTAACATCCCGCAAGGGCAGTTAATTAATGAATTGCTTTTAGGTTGGCAGAACTCATACTTTAGGGTAATTAGTGGTCGTGAACCTTTTAGCACTAGTTATTGCCACGTGGACCACGATAGCATTGACCATTGTTATGGTAACCATGATATAAACAATCATGTGCATAGCAATTTTTCTGAGTGATAACCGGCTATTATTATAATTATCTTGATGCAACTATACAACTTTAATAGCTTGCAAGCGCGTAGACAGGTGGGGGTCCGTACCCGCCTGAGATTAACGCCCTCTTAAAGGGAGTCCACAAATACATATAAAAACCTAAGGTTATGTGTTTTATTCTTACTACAGTTTGAATTGTATATGTCGTCAGTCAAGTACTAGTTAATGAATATTTTAATATCCACCTTCAAGATATACCTTGTACAACTTTCGATTGTAAAATTAGCTCAATCAACATTTAAAATACTATACTTCTTTTCTGATACTTTCACATGGTATTGGAAACTCACCCTAAGAAAATAGAAGCTCAAATAACAGAACAACAGTCAGAAGTGGAATTTGTAGCCTATGTATCTTGTGTACCTGCTTACTCAAAATAGTATTTACTTACTATGAATAGTTTGAAAGAAAGGGCAGGGTTGGAGGGAGGGAACGAGGTCCAGAACCCTTAGCCCTAGAAAAATGAGCTTTCTATGCCCTTGATAGCCTGGCTATTTAATCTATGAAATATATTTAAACCCACATTGCCTTCAAAATAATTGTTCCTGATCAGCCTCTATATCTCACTGTGGAGGATCAATGCTATTCTTATATTAAAAGTGCACCTTCACATGGCGTGTGGAGGGTCAATGATATTCTTATAGGATAAGTGCACCTTCACATGGCGTGTAGAGGTGCAATGTTAACCTCAAGAGAGAATGTCATTTAAAACATTCCTTATTTATTTATTTTACAAACTTTCAGTATTTAAATTTAATATTTTTCTTAGCTCGTCATAGATGGTAACGAGTGATACACTATAGTCAAGCGCTAGGAAGAACACATTCTGTAAAGCCTGTATTTGATTTTTTTATTTGTTGTTATTGCAACTCTGGTCTGTATTATTGTTGTAGAATAAAGGTGTTGGTGTTATCAGTGCAGCAGCAACAGCAATGGGTCTTCTTTCTAACGCTGGCCCTCCTGACTGGCATCCAGCGACTAGCGCAATCAAGATGGTGTGCAGAGAGGCCGCCAAATACTGCAAGGTGAGCTGCAATCAATTAGGACCACATTAGTCATTGAAATACGTAAACTCACATTTTAAAACACAATCATGAGGAAGTATTGGGATCGTCAAAAAATGTGAGTTCGATATTTTGATGAACGTCAACGTTTCATAACCCCATGACCCCGAAAAAGTTTTTTTTTTTTCAATTCCGTAAATCTGTCTGTTACTGGGACTAGACAAAATCATTTAAGGCAAATAACTGAGATAATCTGTGCATTATAAAAAAAATCTAATATCACAAAGACTGATGCGATGAGCGAGTCTGAATGTGTGTCGACCTCATATCNAATTCCGTAAATCTGTCTGTTACTGGGACTAGACAAAATCATTTAAGGCAAATAACTGAGATAATCTGTGCATTATAAAAAAAATCTAATATCACAAAGACTGATGCGATGAGCGAGTCTGAATGTGTGTCGACCTCATATCATAAGATAGAGCTAGCTTCAATTTGGAATATTCAGTCATATATGCATTTATAAAGACCCCAGTGATTTTAGCTTTTTAATACTTTTTAAAGATAGTCATTTAGTAACCAGAGGATTAAACCATTGTGGCCATTTCTATCACTTAGGAAAGTATCCCAATATCTCCCTCACTTATCAATATTATACTATAGCTGGCATACAATGTATATTGTAAAATCAAGTTTAAGGTCACCAAAAAGTTGAATAAACTTTTGTTTGTATGTGCAGGATTTAGATGTAGAACTAGGCAAGCTTGCTGTTTACCACAGCTTGAACAAGAATGGTGTGGCCATGCACGTTATTGGTATGAAAACGATGGATCTTTTAAACAGTAATCTCAACATTGTCCACAACGGACTAACAACCCAAGAGAAACTAGTCCTGGAACATATAAAGGAAAAGTAAGTACCTCACTAAACCATGCTTTGACGATATCGTGTTTTACAACTCTCACAATGACTGGAATTAAATGGCATTCCAAGGATTGTAACATATAATTTTAAAATAAAGATTAAGTTAGAGTAATGTTTAATTTCGTGATCTTGTTGTAACTTATGCAAGTATTGTCAATATAGATGATATATGTTTGTAGGTTCTTCTCCCGTCTAAGAGAAGGCCACTGGGAGGGAGTGGAGTTGAAGAGATTTAACGAGATTACTGTTGCGGAGAACAGCTAACAACATTCTAATACAATACTGTTGAGCGGAGTCAGACTGGAAACCGAAATAAAATTACTTAATCCTCTTATTCACTCTCATTAGTCTCATTTTTATCAAATATGTAACAATAAATGTTGTATTCTGAGAAAATTAATAGGTAGGCTGTATGTACTCTAAAAGTTTCAGCATGAATTCGGAAAGCAAAGAACCTTGACTATCGTTTGTCAAGTATGTCAATAAATTCGTATTTGATAAATATTTGAACATGGGTGCTTCTAAAACAGTGTATTTCAAATGGTTATGGTTTCCTCTCATCTGCAACAAAAAAAGGGGGAATTTCCAATGATTGTCATACACTCAAATTGTAATAGAATATCAAAACACAACAGACTACAAATCATAGAATAATAATCCTTTGAGTCCCAAAAGATCCTGGATGGGCTAAATCGTCATTGGGGAAAAAATAGGCTGCCATATTGGATTTTTAACTTTTTCGAGGCTGAACAAAACATGATAGAATGATAAGATTCGCATAAAAACACTAATTGCATAATTGATGACACGAATAAGGTATATTATGTGTTCATGGCACTTTTTTTTATCACACCATACGGGATGCTTACTATTTTATGGTACCGAGAAGAAGACACATTTTTTGTTAAAAAGCTATTTTCTATTATTAAGTGAGATAGGACCATCCAACGTTTAAAACAAAAGTTTTGGAGGGATAAAAATCATATATAAATCATCCTTAGTACATTTGTGTAGTTGGACATGAGAACAAAAAATGGATACAGCAAAATGGAACATACCACGCACGTGAGGCAGCCTTATAAACGTGGCCTGTCCCCAGCGCTCTGTTTGTTTGCTGTACAGTGAACACGTGCAAGTATGGATGCGTCACTTAGAGTCAGGTGATGCATTTTTGTTTTCTGTATATTGCATTCAGTTTTCTGACTGTCCTTTGATTGAAAGCTTACTACAATGTTCTATTTTCGTTATAGATGTCGGGGATTTTCTCCACAGAGTAGTTTGGACAACATTAGCTACTTTCTTTAGAAATTTGTTGCTACTACGTTGATTTTCAAACTAAAAATTATAGTAGTATCATTTTATTCGGTGGAAACAATTCTCGCCCCAGTACAAAATACATTGAATAACAGCTACATCACAAAACGCATTCCTTTCAGATTCCTCAAACAAGTTCGATTCATAGAGCCGTAAATCTATTACGTGAGGACTTACAATCAGTTGTGGTTGGAGAGGAGACACAGACTTAATTGTGTTACTGATTGGTGTTCTTGCAAGACCTCAGATGTTGACTTGATTGTTTCAGATTCACAAACACACCAAAGAAAAACACTCAGTAGTCAAAACCTTTGGTAGGCTCTAGGAGATATCGCGTGAAGAAATATAAAATTTCCAGTGACAACTGGATGTGATACAAATACCTCAATGTTCAGGAAAAGAAAACGGACTGCTTTCAATCTTTTGAAGAAAGAGAAGAAACTCAGAGAAGAATTGCTTATTTTCAACATAAGAACAACCTCTATCAATAATATTGCTTTGGCAGGAGAACATTTTATTATTCGAATACTTGAAGGTAACGTCAACGATAGCCTAGACAAGTCAAGATAAAAACTTTACTTCGGCACAATATCAAAGCAGCCGATAAGGTAGGCCAAGGCAGCACAGCTTTCCACCAGGTTCATACTACATGGGGTTGGTAAAATAAAGATTATTCTTTTCAGTACCATCCACATTATCACTTGCCCCAGAGTGTCTGCTTCGACATATATTTTGTAATTGCAAATCCAACTGTGAACGTAATTAAGAATGTCGTCGTGATGGCCTCCCCTTCACCAGTATGTGTACCATTTGTGGTAGAGAAGTGCCGGGCTCGAAGAGCGCCATCAAGATGTAGATTTAAAAAAATATAAAATGTAAGATTGCGAAATTTATTCGAACTCGCAGTTAAAAAGACGTATACAATTCTCCTTTAAGAATAAAAATGGTGACTTGATGAAACTTCCATCATCCGAACACAAAATATGTGTATAGATTTGGCTTGGGTGACAGTGATAGTAAATTCTACTATGAATATGTGACAGACGAAGGACAAACATTCCAAGCGAGGTGGAGATAGCCAAGCGGAAGTAATTAGGGGCTGTAACTTGACTGTCTGCTTAGGA
>CABFOV010011078.1:0-14496 GCA_902141375.1 Timema poppense
GTAAGACGCAGTGCTAATAATAATAATAATATAATTTTTATCAACTTTCGATTGTGAAAGATCTTATAATAACCTCACTTCTACCCCCCGCTAGTAGTATTTTTTAGAGAGGTTTAATTTCAAATGTTTCTTCCGTAAAGTGCTTTGTGTAACTTACGATTGAACATCAAAATATTCTCCGTCCTGGTGGTTAAATGGGCAAAGGCGTCACTCTCGCAATAGACTGGCCTACCAGTGCCTTAGAGATAGAAATTAGAGTGAGTGTGATTAGTTTTTTTAACCCCAACATAGATTTACACTTTCTCTCTTTCTCCACGCAAATTCGGATACAATTAATCTAGATTCAACCTGCCTTATCCATAAGACATGGGCGTAGTTATTACATATAATTCGAACGGATAGTAAGACGTGGTGGTTAAAAAAATAACAACAAAATCATCCCAATGACATTAGGTCCTTTTCTTAAAGATGGCTAATCAACTTCGTAGATCGATTTTTAGCATTTTATTGATCTTTTTTTCTATTCAATAACTAAACCAAAACCAAACCATACGTATCATTGAGGGGAGTTAATTTATGTATTTACAACACGGTAATATAAAAAAAACAACAGAGATTTCTCGTGGATTTTTACCAAGACTCGAGCCCCTTTGAGAGGAATATACTATTAGTAAATTATCTCATTTCATTCATTATCGATCCAACCCTTCAAAATCAATAAAACCTGTCCCGGTGGTCTAATGATCTGATGCATGTTACTACAACTTCTACCAATAGTGGACCACTTGGTAATCGTTCGATGTAAACGTGGACCACTTGATAATCGTTCGGTGTACACGTGGACCACCCCACCTTAATATACTATCTACCTGTCACTTGTTGAAGCAGGAAATGGTCTAAGGAAAGTGTTTATCAAGCATTAAAGAGAGAATATCTGTGTATCTTTGTTTCGTATACACATTTTACAGTCCAACTTTCATAGGAAGATCCTTTTATATTATTATTTGCACCGCGTCTTACTACCCGTTCGGGTTATACGCACTTACGCTAATGTGTAATGGTAGGGTAACTGTGAGATGAAATTGAGGACCTACAATTTAACGTGGAATCCGAACCACGGTGGAGGCCTGGCATTCCCCACATTCACAAGTTGTGATTAATACCCGTCTTGTTAGAGGTAAAGGAAGGGTTTGGCAATCAGATAAATATGTGCCGGGACCGAGGATTGAACCCCGGAACCCCAGTACAGAAGTCTGACACCTTACCCCTAGACCGCCAGGTCACCAAGAGTCTTTTATAACAGATAGAAACGATATTAAATCTACTTCCAAGTCAAGTCATATGATCTGTCATTTTAATAATGTAGTAACATTTTCATGAGAATTGGAGTGTAATTGCAGAACCAAATATAGTTGACTGTCAATATTGCACTCTTTGATTTATTTGAATTTTTACTTTCTAATAAAGATAACAAATTTTGTAACTGTAAAAAATTTTGACCTCGGGAATATGATGCATCATTACGTTTTAAGAGCTCCATAACCCCCCAATCCCCCCCTCCTACAAAATTATGTCTGTTCTCAGGATGTTGTTTTGATTTTGACTGAAGCCCTTAAATAAAGAATAATTTAATGTCAGGTGAGTCTTGAAAATTGACCACGGTTTTTGTTTAAAATGTATATCTGGGAAGTATTTACAAAATATTATGTTAAAGATCACTCGGTATTAGATTACTGCTTACTTAGCTATGTTACCTGCTCTGGTGGCCGCACGGTCTAACGCGCTACTCTCATATTAGACTAGACTGCCGAAGACAGGGAAGATTGAGGTTCGTCCCCAGTTGGGTGCACTGAAGGTGGTTTTTACTAAAGGGTTTTCCACTCTCTCTACACGCAGATTCGGGTGTATTTCCTCTAAATCAACCTAATTCCCAACCCATTAGTGGAATTAGTATATAGGCGTACAACCCGAACGGGTAGTAAGACGTGGTGCTAAAAAAACCAATCTTATTTGTGAAAACTTTGTTTCAAATTATTTGAGAAAGCAAAAACGATTCTGTCATACCATTAATTTTCCTGCGGACCACTTGGCACATTGTCACAAATCACAGGTTGAGAACCACTGGTCTAAGGCATCGCTCTCGTATTAGACTAACCTGCTGATTACAGGAATATCAGGGTTTGAATCCTGGTAGAATCTACTGATAGGGTTTTTTCCTAAGTGGTTTCCCAATATCCTTCCACGCAAATGCGTGTAGGTTTACCTATAAAATGTTTCCTTCCTAAATCCTTACCCCTCCAGAGTAAGTACCATATATGCGTATAGCCCGAACTGATAGTGATAATAAAAAAACTGTGATAAAAAGTCAATAATCACGAGTTCACGCATTACATTATTTCGTGTGTTTGGTCAAATGGGTAAGTGCTACGGAGGAAGCAGTATGCCATTACAATGCCTTGGAAACATCCCACAAACCGCCTCTGGAAGTTATACATACATACAATTATTAATAACTACTAGAGGCAAGAATATTTCTCTAGAATCTTTCCTTATGGTAAAGCTACACTTATATTATAACAGGAAAAAAAAATCTCTTATAGGAACATTATTGTTTTTGGAATATTTATATAAAAATCTCACAACTTCGTGAAACAATAAAAACATATGGTTATGTGAAAAAGTTTCTGACTGAAACGATAATTATTAATGTCGTCTTGTTTGTAATGCTTAGTTATTATTCTTAATATGTATGAATTAACTTAAAACTGTGAAATATTCGTGCCCATAGTTATGACATTTTAAAAATAAGTCCCACACATAAAAAGGTTTTTTCCATATAAAAATACATTCTCTTCTTACTTGACCCAAAAAAGTAAAATATTTATCCATGTTGGGATATTCGTTATTGTAATGCAAGGTATTTTTTTTATCACTCACCATTGAAATAAATTCACTAAACGTTTAATTTAACGTTTAAGCTTGTTTATTCTAGTCAAGCAGTGCAAATTTTCAATGAAATATGAAGTGAGTTTTGTAATTAACAATATCGCAAACAGTTCAGATGGTTATATTAATCCATGTCATATCAAGACAGAAAGTAATATCGATAGAACTTACTCGGATATCAAAGTCGATTTAAGTATGTCTTACATTTTTTTTTATATAAACCTATATTATTGAAGCACTAAAATATTAATTTGTCAAACTTGAAAGACTTTAAATTGAATCAGTTCAAATATTAAAAATACAAAAAAAAATATTACCAACTAAACAAAATATTGTGTTACCTAACCGAAACATTTCATTTATCCAATAAAGTTAATCACGTGTCAGAACTATTTCTGGTAACAATATCTTCCCTAAAGTAACAAAAAAAAACAAAAATCTTGAACAAGACTCGATATTAAAATTATTAGTATACACATTTTCAAACATAATTCAGATAGTTTTTGCATATTCCAAAAAAAACAACATATATTATGCATGAGCAAGTATTTATATTAAAAACAAACTTTGTTTAAATCCTTTTTTGAAAGTTTATTTAAAACTAGTTTTCAACTTTCTCTGGTCGTTATATAAATATATTACCGTATCACACTTAGGCTGCAATTTTCGTTAAGAGTTCTATGTAGAAATCTCAAAACTACTTTTCAACTAGAAAAACAAACAAACGGGTGTTAAATAAAAAATATTATATAGGTAGCGTAGAAGACTTAAATTTGGAGTTTTTTTTCCTTGTGCACAAAGCTCAACTTTGAGAAAGTCACAAAATGTGACGGTAAAACATTGATTATCATCACATTCTGGGTATATTGTGTGTATTTACTTACTTTTGGTGAAATATAAAATTGCTGAATATAAATGAGTACAAATTCTAGTGCAAGAAAAGTTAAAAGGTTTCTTGGTCGATTTATTTGAATTTAAAAAAGATGGAATTTCATTATTTGAAGTGCGCTCAGAAAGAACATAACTACCAAAAAAATAAAATTATTTTCCCAGCTCGTTTCCCTTACCCAAGGGAAACCAAGTGTTTAGATAATAGGATACCCTCACGTGGACTGAAAGTGTCTGTCTCGTCTTTTCTGGTTCTTACGGTGATTGGCAGATTCGGGTTTGACTACCGACAGGATGTTTATTTATAATTTAATGTATATAACGTTAACTTTCTGAACCGACTCACTACCTGAATCTAGAAGAGACACAACAACCTGACTCCGTCTCATCAATTTATCACTATAAAGGGGAAAACCTCAATTTCGAGAAATATTTATGTTTCTTCCCCGCCGGGAATCGGACCCGGGGCCTTCAGCTCAGTAAGAAAACTGCAACCATTTGAGATAGATATCAGACTACGAATGGAAGTAGTGTGTTTATCTTTTCTTGCAGGATTTCCCCACCATCCTTCCATACAAATGTGGAGTACACTTATTCTATATTTTACCTTCCTCATCTCTTTCCACATTAGTAGGTACGCTTGGAGCCCGGACAAATAGTAAGACAAGGAGCTTTTCTTCTTCTTCTGTGCATGGCTTCTTACGACATGTCTGGGCTACCCACGTTTATTATATTATTGATGGGCATGTCTTAGGAGGAAATGTACCCGCATATGCGTGTGGAGAGAGTGAGAAAAATTTCAGAAAAAAAAAACTTCAGTAAATCCGATTGAGATTTGAACTGGAAGCTCTCCAGCACCGGATTACCAGACCAGACGAGCATAACGCCTTAGCCCATGCGCCCATCGGGCTGGGTGATGGATAATAGATGATACGTTCTATTTAAAAGTAATAATAATTAATGTTTGGCTGGCCTTTTTTATAGCTATCAGCTGTCGTCCCTATAAACAAATGAAACTGTGAGGCACGCTAGGTTATTACAATAATTATTTAAATAGGCAAATCTAACGTTAGCTCCTCTCCCGGGGAAAGGGAGGTTAAGTGTCCCTAGATTCCTGCTGCAACTTTGACGGGCTGAGTACCAGCTCACTCGGCAAAAGGTTGTCCTTCTCTCCGTCCTTAGCGGGAGAAGACGATGCGGCACTTTTACTGTTGGCGGCGAGGGAGAGGCGGTCGAGGTCACAGTCCCTTGACAACAACGAGAGTTCCTCCTCGAGTCCTTGGACGTCCGGCGAGTCCGCGAGTCGTCCCTGTCCACCCGACCTCCGAGCCGAGCCGGACGAAGAACCGGCGACCCCGGGACCGTTCCGAAGGTTCATCGGCATCCTCAACCTCGTTATCTTATCACACTTGGCGCCCTTCGTCGACGAGGAAGCCCTCTCCCGCCAACCACTATGACTGTCACTACTGTCGAAACTGGACACGTCTAAACTACCTGCGTCCAAATGTCTCAGTTCCAGATCGACGGAAGGATGCCTTCCCCCTCTGCCACCATCACGACGTCTGTCCCTATCGGGGGGTGGCTCATCCTCCTCGCTGTGGTCCCCATTGATGAAATTGGGGATGTTTATGGCAGGCACCCGGTGTTGTACGGCCGAGCAAGCGCGTTGCTGCTCGTTCTGAAGGAACAGCGTCGTTGACGTCATCACATCTGAGGCTGTCGACGATGATGGCTGCTGTAAGTGGGGGCGAGGTTTGCCGCTGACCGAGGGCGGGCCTGGGAAAGGGACGGGCCGTCCCGCGGAAGAACTGGAGGGAACAGGCGCGGAGGTCGTCAAGATAGACACGTTTTTCTTGACGGATTTGTGGAAAAGGGAGGAGGTGTGGTCGGCAAGAGGGATGTCCTCCGTCAGCGCACCTTCCCCGCCGCCCCGCATATCACCGGTCTCGAAGAAACCACGGTGGTTCAAAGGTCCGGACGGACCGCCGCTCTTCTTGTGGCGGTGCCTGTGTCGACGACGCAGACACCGCGAAGGGCACACGCAAAGGAAGACCCGCACCAGGCAGCAGAGGACGCCACTGCAGATGAGGGAGGGCCCTATTAGGCGAAGCTCCACAGTCTTGAAGCCCTTCTCTCCGGTACCGACGAAGGCGATGACCAGACCGATGGCCACCGTCCCAAGCCCCACGTACAGGAGGGCGTTAGCGGCAGCACTCTGGTGGCCGTACACCCCACCAGGGTACTCGTCCTCGTCAGAGCTGCTGCCACCGAACGACGAGTCGTGGATCTGAAAACATCACGGGTGACATGTTAAAAAAAAACGGATGAAAGGGGTTGCAAGTTAATGGCATTAGTTTTGCAGTTTTCTTAGCAAACAGTTTTTCTCGGCAAAATAAATCCAATAATGCCCCATTAGAAGAATGTAACTTAAATTTTTTTAAACATAGTAACCTTAACAGCTCGTGAATATTTGTCATGAGCGTATCAACAGTTAAGAAACAGCTACAGGAATGGAAAGAGGAAGTGAAAGAGTGTGGAATGAAATTTATCACTGTTAAGTGTGAAGTGATGGTAACGACAAGGAAGAATATTAGGCCTAGCAAAGCGACGAAGTTGGATAAAGTAGAGATGAGAAAGGTACAGAGCGTAAAATAACTTGGAGACGTTATTGAGGCGGAGGGTGAAAGTAGAGAGGATCTAATAAGATAACAGCAGAAGAAGTTGTTCTATAGGTGTGTAAGAAACTTGTTATGGAGAATATAAATGCCCTTGAAATGTAGCTAAGTGTTTTATAGGGCGTACTTTGTACCCATTGTCACATATGCAACAGAAACACGAGCAATGAATGTAATAAATTCTAGGAAAGTGGAGGTCGTGGGAATTAAGTTTGTGAGGAGCATGTTAGCTGTCACCAGAAGAAACAGGATTAGGAATAAAGTTATTCGGGAATGGGTTGGTGTATAAGAAATACAATAAATAGTAGAGGAAGCAAGACTGAGATGGTATGGATACGTAATGAGGATGGAAAATGAAACAATACCAAAGAGAATGATGAAGAATAACTAGGGTCTATGTGGGAAAAAGGTTACAAGGGAGGCAAAGAAAGATGTGGGAGGAGCAGATAACAGAAAGTGTGCAGTTGGAAGGAGAGAAATGGAAGCGATTAAAAGAGGAAGAATTAGGCATTTTACTAAACGGAACCAGTCACAGATGGAAACAATGTATGATTATGATGAGGATGAGGATAAGAACATTTTAAGATACTCTTTTTAAATAAAGAGAGAAAACCTACAACTAAATTCTAGGACACCCTTGACAGATATTCAAGAAATGTTGAGGTCAGCACGTGATGAAAATTAAACTCTATATTTCTATTGAAACAATATTTTACTAATTTTTGCCAAAAAATTTTTTGCTATAAAAACTGCAAAAATTCTGCCCTTAGCTGGAAATCTCTACCATCCCACCTTAAACTGAATGGGCCGGTTGGATGGATGGATGGAATACCTGAGATCGGAGTTCGTCCCCCCCCCCTCCCACACTGAACACACCAAAAAGGTATCATTTTCCTTCTAGCAGTTGGCCTTCCATATACCAGTATTTATTACCACGATCATTCTTTTTTTACCTTTGAATTAAGTCACATTCAAATTTTTCCCTGATTTTTTTTTTATAGAAGCAGTTTGACAGGTTTCAAGCGTTTCGGGTCAACCAACATACAGTCGGAATCTTCCGAAACGCCTCCATTGATGTTCGACCTTTCTAAGCCCTGAAATGTAACTTAAGGGCCTGGATGCCAATAACACGTGTTTCCAACAAGCTGGGGCAACATCTCACACAGTACGAACATCAATGCAGGTGCTTCGCTAAATGTTTCCTGGGTATCTACAGTAGCCCCATGGCTTCTTTGGTGCTGACTGACAGCTTTGAAAAGTTACCAGACCAAATTTTGTATCCCTACACCGAGCCATGTGATCTGCAAATACATGTGTTTAGTAGCTGTCACTTCTGACAGTCAAAATTTAGGTATATATCTAAATGTTGACTGTTAGAAATCAGCTGTGAGCTGTCAGTCAGCACCAAAAAAGCCATGGGGCTACTGTAGTTTCACGATTCGGGGACATCATCCGGCCACCACGTTCACCAGACTTAGCAGCACCGGAGATTTTTTTTACTGTGGGGCCTGTTAAAGAGTCTTATTTACTTAACTCGCTCAAGAACCATATTCAGGAACCTAAAGAAATAATTGTGGTGAAAGCTGGAGCAATTAAACGTGAGACATTACCCTAAGTCATGTCAAGATTCAAAAATTGCATACAACAAGTGTTGCATCTAATGGTGGCCATCTTAAGAATATTGTCTAGAAAAATTAATAATTCAAGGGAATATGAAGATGATCAATATTTTGTTATTTTAAGCTTAATTTAAAGCATTTTGTAATTAAAATAGTAAATAATGTTATTAAATGTGTCAACATTTTCTTCCCCAGATGGTATATTTTTTTTTGCTGCCAGCATTGATAACATTTAACTAATTATTTTTTATCTCATTAGTATTGAGAGTATCACAAGAAAGAGTTTGAGACAGTGGCGTTGCACGAAATATATTGGGGTAGGTAGTGAAATCGCGAATTTCCCAACTCTAGGTGTTTTAAAATTAGAAAAATTCCCAGGTTACCAGGGTATAAAGGAAACGTTGAGAATATCAGGGATTTTGGAGGGAGATAATTTGGCCTTGAATCAAGGTTTTAGGCAGTTGTAATTTTAAAGTTAATTGTAAATTATGGATTTTTCAAGTTACAAGCTTTATTTATTTTTACATTCATCCATCATTGCGTGTAGAAAAACTAACACGTTTCGGATCGTAAAAACTCCAGGTTTTATCAAGGTATCGAATTGAAACATTACCTAACCTTCTTAAGGAACTAGTATCTAGTAGGCTAATAGTAGTAACCTTAAAACTAGTAGGCAGTGAATACAACGCTACAAGTCAGCATGACTAATTACCAAGGTTAGCTTTATATGAATTATACCACAGAAGGTATCTCCTTTCAATGTTCGATGATTTATGAAGTTGGGAACTTTTTAAGAGTAGGGATTGACGGTTGGGAGATTTAAACTTTTTTTTTTGCACAATTCCGCGGTAAAGAACTTTAATAATCGAAAGTACTGTGGTACAGAGTAATTCTAGAATTTCCCAAATAAAGAAATCGATTCTCTACAAAATTCTCAACTGTAAAGCTTTTGCCCAACAACGAGAGGAGGGGGAAGATACCCCCCCTAAACCTCCCTCAGTGTGATGCCCCTGATTTCAGGTCACATATCCTGATCTATGATTGCATGAAAGTAGATCTAATAACTCTTCTGGCTGTTAGATAAGTCCCCCTCCCCCAATGAAAACCGGACTGAAGTTGCAGCAGCTCGAAACGAGCCGCTGTCCCCGGAGAGTGTTGACGGTGTTCTCTCACCCTGTTCCTCTTCATCCATCGCCGATGCGCCTCAGTGGCCTTGATGCGGTGGTTGACGGCGACCTCTGTGATTGAGGCCCTCCTCTCCCGGTCCCTCTCCTGCCAGGCCGCCTTGCCCTGCTGGGACTAGGGAAAAAAAAAACAATCACAGCGAGACTTGTACATTCGTGTGGACCAATAACCTATTCACCCCATCACACACACTGCTCACGATGAAGCAATTGACTGTGGACTTTATGTTGCACCCCCCACCCCCTCGAACATCCCTCAATGTACTACCCGTGCAGCCAACCACATTTAACTAGTCAAACGAGGAAGGTAAGAATGAGAATAAATGTACCCGAATACATGTGTGAGGATGGTGGCAAACCATTTAAGAAAAAAAAATAAACACCCTCAGTAGATATGGCTGAGATTCGAATCCTGACCTTCCCGTTATCAGCAGCCCGGTATATTGTGAATTTAACGCTTTATACCATCTAGCTACGGATGCAGAAATCCAAGAAAGGGGGGACGTTAGTGACAAAAACAGCCTCAGTTAGTTGCATCCTACCCCCTAATTCCCCCACATCTTAAACCTTTCTAGGACCGTTACTGACAAGGAGTCATTGTATCCACCTCCAACAAACACTAGGATCGTTGGGTGATAGCGAGATCAAATATCTTCTGAGAAACTAGGGTTCGAACCTTGAATAGCTGCACTAAGAGTGTTTTCCCCTCTCCCCACCAAGCTATACAGGACAGTCATCTGTGAATTTTCTTAGAATTTATTCTCATAATCCTCTTCCCTTAAATAATGGAGGTAAACCATGGGTGTACTCAAATACTATTTCACTCTCCCCATCCTGTACCCCTCAAGTTGAGCAGTCGAATTGTTTGACAGCCCCTATTGGATGATTTTACCCTCTTCTTCCTGTTACCTTAAGTTCATACACTTAAGTTTTTTTAAATAGTTTTAAACCGCATTGTTGGGCATGTGGGCTAAAATCTCAATCCCGTTTGGTTTCCTATTAAAGAAAAGATTAGGTTTTGAATCCTATCTGCTTATTTTTACCTAAATGGTTTCCAACTCTTCCTTCTCGCATATGTGGGTACATTTTCATATAATTATATCTTCCTCGTTTCTTACCTTCTATTGCAATCAAAGGCTGAATGCACTGTCGAGTAGTAAGACGCAGTAGTGTATATATACATATATAAGTAGACTATTACTATAACGATAGAAATTTCAAATCCATACAATAAAAAAAAATATATTGATTACATTTAAAATATAATATATTTGTAATAATAACTATACATTTTTATTTGCCAAGATTCAAAGAACACAGTCATTTGCCAACGAGCTGTCATAAATTAACCAATTAGAATTTTAATAAACTAATGGAGTTGTCTATTCTAAAAATATATAAATTCAAACAGTAAAATGAAAGATTTATAAAATAAATAAATGATATTGAAACTTATTTTCATGCCGTTAGATCTGTCTGATTCAGATCGATTTCGAACAAGAGTTTAGGTCTAAAACAACGATCTAAAACGACTAAAGAGAAAGAGACAAATCAAGTAAATGAATACAATTAAATAATTACATCTAAATAATTATATAAACTATATATACGATCTAAAGAAATATCGAAAGAGAAGAATCTTAGAACTACCCTAAAACAATATTACAAACGTGCAGGAAAATGTTACTACAGTTGGTTCGCGGTAGCTTGAGCCCTTTTTCATTAGAGTCTGAAAATTTACAAAAAATAATAATTTTTTTATCCATCCGTCTCATAAAAATATTAAATGACACGCTGGTGAGTGATTCAAATTGAATTCGCCATATTTGAAAGACATAGATGGACACAATACTGTTTTTTTTCTAGTCAATTTCAAAAGTGAAAAAAAAAGTATGGGGGGGAGTGTAACAACTACATAAGTAGCGTACGGAGAAAACATTTGGCGCATGCGCTATATGAAATAAAGCTTAGCTGGATACTAGGAAAGGATTCTTTTCATTAAGTTGGAATGAAAGGAAATTCGAGAAAATTCCACTGATTTTACAGTTTTTACAGCAAAAATTTTATTTCTCCAAAATAAATAAAATATTATTATTATCTCCACGTCTTACTACACGTTCGGGTTATACGCACTTACGCTAATGTGTAATGGTACGGTGATTGTGAGATGAAATGGAGGACCTACAGTTTAACGTGGAATCCGAACCACGGTGGAGGCCTGGCATTCCCCACATTCACAAGATGTCTTGTCAGAGGTGAAGGAAGGGTTTGGAAATCAGATAAATATGTGCCGGGACCGAGGATTGAACCCCGGACCACCAGCACAGAAGACTGACACCTTACCCCTAGACCACCAGGTCACCAAATAAAATATTGCTCCGGTAGAAACATATAGATTAATTTTCTACACTTGGTGATACCAACAGGTTTGTTGAATATCTGCCAAACTTGTTTTAGCATTTTATGATAGTTTTTAATCTTTATTTAAAAGGTTTCTCATCTTTTACCTCTATGCCGATGATAGATAATCAACAACTGTTGATATCATCATATGAAGAAAATTAAATTAAACGTTGCTACTGAAGGAATATTTTATTTATTTAGGACAAATAAAAGATTAGTCATAAAAACTGCTAAAAACACTTAGCTTTTCTTACATCCCCGTCATCTCCGTCTTAAGATTTAAAATAATCCTCAGCGAATGAAAGAGAAAAAAATACTGATCCTTGTAATTTTTTGGTATATAGTTAAAAATATTTAACATAAAAAAATTTAAAAAACATGTTTATCTTTGAACGTTTAGAAATTACATTGACGGGTGTTCCAAAGATGTTTGAATGTTTCCTTCTTCACATTCTATTTAAATGTATTTTTAATTAAGGTATATAAATATTTAGTAAACATTTTTCAACAGTCAGAACTAAAAGGGAGGTTGTTATTTAGTTGGTAATCTATGCCATTACAAAAAGCGGCCCGTGAGTTTTTTCCAGGGCAAACAATACTTTACGGGACTGTACTAGTTAAATTGTTCCCTCCCCTTAACTACTCGTTCAACCAACCACACAAACAATAACGTAAGGAATGAATGTACAATGTTTATCGGTCCCTGGTAAATACTAACAAGTTACCGTTGATTCAGACATCCACCGGAAAAACAAGCGCTGAACAGAAACATAGTTAAGGGACGAACTATGGACTGATAATAAAATTTCGGCGTCATCAGCGTGGCCTGCTCTGCTTTGGTTGGACCAGTTTCAGTTTGGTCGGCTCAGCTCAAGAACTTCTGCTTGGGGGAGACCCAATTAAATTTCTAACAAACTCAAATCAATACTCATGCGCTGTAAAGTTAGATACAAGTGGACAACTGCGGTTACTGTTAAGGAGATTTGAAATATCTCGTTAAATGGAAAGCGTGTTTGTTTATTTGTTGAGCTGTGTCCTAAGACAACACTGTAATTTGAAAACATCCTTAATAACAATAATATAGAAGATCTTTTTCCATAATAGAAAAAAATATATTGATAAATCAGCTGTTTTTAAGTTTGCGTTGCAACGTACCATGGGTCAACATATACCACAATCCACACCTCGCACGTATTCTGCTATGTGCGAATCAATATTTAGAGATGAATACAAAAACAATCACAGTTTATTGTAACATGTGTAGGGAACGCGATCTAAGGGCAGTGTGTTTGCAGTTTTTATTGAAAAGCTTTTTTTGGTCCAAAAAATAAATATTGCTTCACTACAAACATAAAAGTTTAATTGTATTCACAGGGTGTTATCAACAGTTGTTGAATATCTGTCAAGTGTGTTTCGAAATTTAATGACAAGTTTTTCTCATTTAAAAGGTTTCTCATCCAATGCCGCTATGCTCATGACAGATATTCAACAACTGTTGACATCACCATGTGAAACAAATTAGACTATCTATGTTTCTATTGAAGTAACATTTTATTTGTTTTGGGCACAAAAAAAAGTGTTGTTATAAAAACTGAAAAAACCCTGCCATTTTCTCACGTTCCCACACACGTCAATATATATTTTTTTAAGTTTGGTCACATGACATTTTATATTTATGTTAGTTAACTTCAAGTTTACTTCAAGTTACGTGCGGAATAAATTTCAAGCTCATCTAACTTTTTTTTTTGTTAGACCGGTGATCCGAGTTCGAATACCGACCGTGTATAGTGAGATTGGTTTTTCTTAAATCGTTTTTCACTCGTTTTCTCTCCATGAAAATGTAGATAAAATTGATCTCAAATTTTCCTTCATAATTCCTACCCAATTAAACACCAGTACAAAGGGTCCTGTGAATTAAGGGGTTCATAAGTGATTGAAAAGTCAGGATTGAATCCCAGACAGGTGTAATTAAAAAATTTTCTTGATTGTTTTCTCGCCCTTCCCTTCACGTAAATTTGGATGCATATATTCTAAATTATACCTTTCTCGTCTCTCCCCATCAGTGTAAAATTATGTGGATAGCCCGGATGGGTATTAAGACATGGTGCACCAAAATAGTATACAAAAACACGTTGTAAAAAAGCTAATTTGCTCAAAAAAAAGTATCCATTCTTTCCCGTCTTGTTGAAAAGAGCAACGCCTACAGTAGCCACATGGCTTCTTTGGTGCTGACTGACAGCTTTGAAAAGTTACCAGACCAAATTATGTATTCCTACGCCGAGCCAAATGATCTGCAAAAACATGTGTTTAGCAGTTGTCATTTATGACAGTCAAAATGTAGGTTTATACCTAAATGTCTACTGTCAGAAGTCAGCTGTGAGCTGTCAGTCAGCACCAAAGAAGCCATGGGGCTACTGTATGTATGTGCTGAGTGAGCCTCGCCACTTGTCTGATACACGTATGCACGGGCGAGGTTTCCCTACTGAAGTTAGCCAAACAAGCAACTATTAGTAAAACCTGTGAGTAATTTGGTACTAGCGCAGGTTCTCATTTTCAGTGATGTCTAAATATAGAAGAGATACAAGTTATCCCACAAACAAAAGTAGGATAAAATATATTTGTTAAGAACATTAGTTTGAGGGAAATGGTTTAAATTAAATGTATTTTATAGTTGTTATCATTTTTACACGGGATTGTTTCTAAGCATGCATCAAACTGTGAATGTAAACACACACAAACCAGTTGCTCTAACTATTCACAAAATAAGGATGATCACAAAAC